>PVKB01004540.1:0-137027 GCA_004027205.1 Ctenodactylus gundi
TGGTCATGAACTCACTGTGTAGCCTAGGCTGGCCTTGGATATACAGTAATCAGCCTGCTGAGTGCTGGGATTACAGTAGTGTGCCACTACACTCGGATTTAAGAGATGCTGGGAAATTGAACTCAGGGTCTTGCAATCACATTAACGGTTGTGCCATTCCTTCAGCCCCCAGCAAGGATATTTAAGAAATGAAGGTTTATTGTGGTATAGACAAGAAAAATCTGAAATCAAGAAGATATTTTAAAATGCAATTGAAAGCAAGGAAAGCTGGCTCAAATATTGTAAAAACAGAGTATCACATTTGGAAGATAAGGTTAATGCAATAAATGATTCATTCAGGGACAATCTCAAAACAACAAAACAGAAAGATATCTGGATACAACAACAAGCTGCTGGATGACTCAAACATATGAATATGAGAGAAAGAGCAGAGGATAGCACAAAAGATATAAAAAGATAAGTCACTGAAATCATGCCAGAAAATTGACTAAGTCTATTGCAAAAAAATATATATATTCTGGTAAAAGAGACATATAGAACACCAAATAACCTCAGCTGGAAAAGAAACTTACCATGTCATGTCATGATTCAGAAATTCAACACAAAGAGAGACCATTAAAAGCAGTTTAAAAAAAAAAAAGACACTGTACCAAGGCAAGCCTAGTTGTATCACTGAAAATTTCTCAATGGAAACCTTAAAGGCCAAGAAAGCCTAGAATGAAATTTTCCAAGTTTTAAAGGAAAGCAAATACCAACAGAGGTTATTGTATATGGCAAAATTATTCCTGAAAATTGACACGGAGGTAAAAGCTCTTCACTCTAAAGAAGCCCTAAAGAAACATCGAATGCTCTCTCTGATATGAGAGACCCAGATCACAACTCCTATGGAACTTAAAACGAAAAACAAAGTGAAAGGGGGGGGCGGGGAGGGAGCGAGGGGCGGGTAGGGGGAGGGACAAAAGGAGAGTGGGAAAGTCCTTGTCATCTTGACAAGATACATATGTGCACAAAATGCTCAACTTCATTGGGAACCTTAAAATTTGCACTGATACATATCGATAAAATGGGGGGTGGGGGATTTATGACACTATCTATACCTGCATTGCAGAAAATACTCACGGGAATCTTAGAGACAGAAGGAAGAGTACCACCAAGGAACACATAGGAAAAGAACTATCAAAAGAGAAAGTGTTACAAAAAGAAAACACACCTTTAAAAAGATGACAGGATTTAGTAAACACCTTTCAGTAATGACTCTCAGTTCTAATAGTCTTAATTTGCTAACCAAAGGACACAGACTGACACTGGATCAAACAAGAACCCATCCATTTGTTGTCAAGAGACACACTTCACCCACAAAGAAGCATACAGAAGGTAAAAGGATGGAAATTAATATTCCATGCTACTGGCCAAAAACAAGCAGGAGTAACTATAATATACTCAGCTATACTCAGTTGAGGCAGATTTCACACCAAAATGATCAAAAGCAACAAAGATGGACATTATATACTGGTAAAAGGTACAATCCAACCGAAAGAGCTCACAACTGTAAATAAATAGGTACTCAGCAGATACGTGGGACCCTGACTAGGCTGAGGGATAATGGAACGTAGAAGGGTTAGGCAACAGTGGAGCCTCTCCCTCTTAACCCAGGCCCAGGACAGCCCCCCACAGCTCAGGTTTCACTCTACTCAAATCCTCAATTTTACCTGTACCCCAAGACACTTACCAGAAATCACGTGCTTAGGTCTCAAGAGACCCACCATGCAAATTAGGTGACTCTCAGAGCCCAAACTTCCACCAATCAGCAAATGAACCTTGCACTGTTACCCCAGCAGACCCTCCTCCAACTGCTTATAAGCCTGGCCCCCATGGACAATAAACGAGCTATTTCACTGATTCAGTCTCCTGGAAGTTCTTCCTTCCATCATACTCATGGCCCCTCGAGACACTGCTCCCCCAGACTTTACTGATTTCTGATTGCCGGTGGCCACTGGTGACCAGGGACCACAGAGACCCCAACATTGGTACACCAAATTTCATAAAACAGAAACTATTTGATATAAAATAGACTCCAATGCAATCATAGTAGGGGACTTCAACACCTCACTATCACAGACATGTCAACCAGACCAAAAACAACAACAACAAAGAAATACCCGAGCTAAACCACACCATGGAACAAAAGGACTTAACAGACATCTACAAAATAGTCCATGAACATTAACAGAATGCACCTGTTTCTCAGAAGCCCGTGGACTTTTTCCTAAATAGATCACATCCTTAGCCATAAGACATGTTTACATAAGTACTAGGTAATTAAAATAACCCCCTGCATAGTTTAAGATCACAGTGGAATGAAACTAGAAATCAACAGCAAAAGAAACTACAGAAACCATTCAAAGACATTGAGATTAAATAATACATTATTGAATAAGAAATCGATCAGAGAAAAAGCCAGAAAAGAAATTAAAAACTACCTGAAGTTTAATGATAATGGAATCGCATCATACTCGAATCTATAAGACACAATGAAAGTAGTACTAAAAGGGAAATTTATAGCTATGAACGCACATATGAAAAAAAATAGAGCAATCTCAAATATATAATCTGAGTATGCAGTTCAAACTCCCGAAGAAACAAGAAAAATCCAAATCTAAAAGCAGTAGATGAAGATTCCTTAGAAAACTGAACACAGAAATTCCATTTGACCCAGCTATACCTCTTCTGAGTATCTTCCCAAATGAGTTATGTAGTATGACTATCATACTACAGCAATACATGCATACCCATGTTATAGCAGCACAATTTATAAGAGCAAATCTTGGAAAAAGCCAATATATCTGAGTACAGATGACTGGATAAAGAAGATGTGGTATATATATATACAATGAAGTACTACTCTGCTATTAAGGATGACAAATTTGGGTCATTTGTAGGAAAATGACTACATCTTGAGACTATTGTGCTCAGCGAAAAGAATCAGACCCAGAAAGTTAAATATCATATGGTTTCTCTAATACGAGAAAACCAAACCAGAAAAAATGTAAAAGATACAGAAGAAGTAAGAAGATGGACTTTGTGCAAAGGGAAAGGGTAAGGAGGAGAAGATAGAAAGGGGAAAGGAAGGTGATATGTAAAAAAAACTTTAATGAATAAATAAATAAAAGCTCTAGAATGAAAAAACAAGGATTAGAGTGGAGATTAGTGAAATTAAACTAAAAAAAGAACAATGAATCAAATAATTGGTTATTCAAAATGACAAAAAATATTGATCAACCCCTAGCCAAACTCACCAAAAGAAGGAAAGAAAAAACTTATATTGATGTAATTAGAAATTTAAAGAATGAAATCACAGCAGACACTGAGGAAATCAAGGATTTTTGGAAACTATTTTGAAAATTTATATTCCAATAAATTCAGGAACTTAGAAAAAAGATAAATTCCTACACATATATGAGATAAAAAATTTCATCAAGAAGATATAAAAACCCTGAATAGACCAATAAAAAGGGGTGAAATGGCGAAAGTAATAAAGTCTCTACCAACAAAGAAAAATCCAGGACCTGATGGGTTCACAGAATTTTATCAGACATGCAGAAAGAGCCCCAATGCTTCTCAATTTTTTCCATAAAATTGAAAGAGAAGGAACACTGCCAAACTCCTTCCTGGAAGCTAGCATGACTTTGATACCAAAAACAAACAAACAAACAAACAAAAACCCATAACAATGAAACTGAAATCATGCAATAAAATTTCCCAAACCTAGGGAAAGAAATTAATTTTCAGGTGCAAGAAGCTTATAGAACACCAAATAAGCTCAACCAGCAATGAGATTAGCCATGACACATCATAATCAAAACCTCAAAAATTTAACATAAACAGAGAACATTAAAAGCAGCAAGAGAAAAACAGGCATTATTCTACCAAGGCAAACCCATCTGAATTACCATGGATTTCTCAAATGCAAACTTTAAAGGCTAGAAGAGCCAGGAGAAAACTCTTTCAAGCTTTAAAAGACAGCAAGTGTCAACCCAGGTTGTTGTATACAGCAAAATTATCTCTGAAAATTTAAGGAGAAGTAAAATTTTTTCATGACCAAGAATCCCTAAAGAAATTTGTGATCATTATTCCAGCACTGCAGAAAATAGATGAAGTAATCTTAGGGCCAGAGAGACTAGCAGCCCCAAAGCATAGAGAGAAAAGGAAGCACCTGAAGATAAAGTGTAGCAAAAAAATAGACATCACTCCATTGATTGGTAGTCCACTAAAACAGTAGCAGCTTTTTCACAAAATTTGTAAAATTTCCCTCATAATTATTAATTTTATTATATAGTGCATATTAATTAATTTTGTTAAATAATTAATTTTAATAGTATCAATTACTTTTATTAGTATATTATGTAATATATATATCAACATGAGGAATTGGCATAAAATCTTAATCTGTGAAACTTTTTTTGATGTATAGATATTTAGGCGGTGGAGTGGCAGAAGGCAGTGGTTTTGTTTTGGGATATTATTAGTTTTAAAAACACTAAGTGTTGATAAATAGATGGTTTGGGATATATTCTCTGAAGTTGTCATTGGGTGGTAAAGATAAAAGATCACATAGCCTTAGTTCATTGGCCAAGAACTCAGTCAGCTCTTAATTCTACCTATGATTCTCGGATTTTATGTCTCAATTTCATGCTCTGTAACTAAATTTGTAATAATGACCTTACGTGTTTATTCCTGCTCCTCTTTGGAAAAGAACTTTTTTTTAAATTCTGAAATAACTAAGTATGCCATTATATCTATTGCTTTAGGTGTGATATACTTTTATGATAAAGGCTAAAGTGTATTTAATGTACCAATTTGTTTATCCGGTCTTTGATCTAAGTTTAACTTAAGAAATCTGATTGATGTAATGATAACCTGAATGGCTTTTGTACAGCAGCACCACTGATAATGGCCAACTCTTGGAAGAGGCCAATATGCCCAAGTACAGATGACTCGGTAAAGATGTGATATAAACTGGGCTGGAGGAATAGCTCAGCAGTTAAAGCCAAGCACTATGCAAATGCTAAGTACCCGAGTTCAGTTCCCCAGAACCACGTAGCTGGGCACGATGGCACATGCCTATAATCCCAGGACTTGGGAGGCTAAGGCAGGTGGATTATCCTGAGTCCAAGAACCAGCCTGGGCTACACAGTGAGACCTTGTCTCACACACGCACACACACATGCACACACACAAAGATGCGGTACATATACTCCCCCATTAACAATGATACATTTGAGTCATTTTTAGAAAAATGGATACACCTTGAAACCGTGATGCTCAGTGAAATGTATCAGAGCCAAAAAGTTAAATATTATATGGTTTCTCTAATATGAGAAAAACAAATCATAAAAAAGTAAAAGGCATAGAAAAAAAGGAGATAGATTTTGTGGAGAGAGGAAGGGTAAGATGGGACGAGAAGGTGAGAAGGAGAAAGGGAGAAAACATGTGGAAAAAAAGAACCAAATAGGAGTGACAGTGGGTGTTAGGAGGAAGGGGAAAGTTGCGGAAGGTCAAAAAGGGGAGGAGAAAGGACAGTAATTTTGACACAATATGTATGTGCACAAAATACTTGTATCACACACGACAGATAGATAGACAGATAGATAGATAGATAGATAGATAAAATGGGGGGAGAAAAAATGAAACAAAAAAGGGGAAAACCCTAGCAATGAAAGAAAACTATAGGTCAATTTCCATAACAAATGTAGACACAAAAACTCTTAGGAAGACACATGCAAACAGAATACAACAAATTATTTAAAAGTTCACACACTACAACCAAGTTGATGTCATTTCAGACATGCAAGGATGGTTCAACATACACAAATCAATTAATGTATTACACCACATAAACAGAAGCAAGAACAAAAATCATATGACTATCTCATAGAGGTTGTGGAGAAAAAGGAACCCTTCTACATTGTTGTTGGGAATGTGTGGTGGTACAACTATTAAAGAAAATAGCAATGGAGAGTCCTCAAAAAAAAACCCTGGAAATAATATCCCACTTGACCTGAAAATAGTACCCCAGCTGTTCTCTTCCTTGCATCTTCCCAAAAGATTTAAAGTTATCATACAACACTAATGAATATATGCCCATGTTTATAGCAGCACAACTCATGATAGCTAAATCTTGAAAGTAGTAAATATGTCCATCAACAAAGGAATGGATAAATGAGATATGGTGTTTTTATTCAACAGAGTACTACTCTGCCATAAAGAAAGATAAATTTCTTATATAGAAAAATGGATGCATCCTGACAAAATAAAGCTTAGCAAATTGCATCAGACATGAAGGGTTAAATATTGGATGATTTCTGTCATATGAGAAAAACAGAGTCTAAGAATATAAAAGACCAAAATAAGAGAGAAAAGATCAGAAGATAGGCTTTGTGGAGAAGAAAAAAGGATCTGAGAAAGAGGGAGGAAAGAAAGTAAAAATGACGAAGATGAGCTATGCATATGCACCAATACCTCAAGCTGATTGATATCACTATTTATTGCAAATATTAATAAAGAGAATAATTTTGGTTACAAAAATAAAGAATCACATCAGAGTTAAGACAGAACCATTGTGCATAATGGTGCACTCCTGCAATTCCAGAACTCTGGAAAGTTGAGGCAGAAGGATTGAGCCTGGGCAATGTAGCAACTTAGCTAAACCTTGTCTCAAAAAAAAATGTGTATGTTTTTATTTCTTTCTCTTGCCTAACTTCTTAGGCTAGAACTTTCAGTACTCTTTTGAATAGAAATGGTGACAGCAGACATCTTTATCTTAGAGAAAAAGCTTTCAGCATTTCACTGTTAAGCATAAGATTAGTTTTGAGTTTGTCCTATATGGCCTTATTATATTTCTTCTATATCTAATTTGTTGAGAGGTTTCATCATGAAAGAATATAAAGTTCAATTATATTCTCTCTTTACTTACAGATAACCACATACTTTTTATCATTAATTCTGTTAATAAACTATGGCACATTTGTTCACACACACACACACACACACATGTATCAACCCAAAAATGCATCCCAAGAATAATCTCATTAGATCATTATGTATGATTCCCTTAATGTGCCATTAAATTCAGTTTGCTAATATTTTGTTGAAAATTTCTCCACCTATGATCATCAAGAATACTAGCTTGTAATTTTCTGTTCTTGTTTTTGTAGTGACCTTGTATGACTTTTAGTTTAGGATAATTGGGGATAATGTTGGCCTCAAAAAATGAGCACAATTTTTTTTCTCTCGTTGATTTTTTGGAAATGTTTAAGAAAGATTAACATTAATTACTCTTTTGATGTTTGATATAATCCACCAGAGAAGCCACTGGATCCTGGAATTTCCTTTGCTGGGAGTACAGGGTTGACTACAGCTTTAATCTCCTTTCTTGCTGTTACTGGTCTTTAGATTTTTCTATTTCTTCATGCTCCAAACCTGATAATTTACATGTTTCTAGGAATTTACTCATTTGGAAGTGAGGGGTCTCTAATTTGTGGGAATATTATTGATCATAGTAATATCTTATAATCCTTTGTATCTCGGTGATATCAGCCTTAATTAAATTTCCCTCTCTCATTAGTAATTTTATTTACTTGAGTCTTATTTTTTTCTTAGTTTACCTAAGAGGTGATTAATTTTTTTAACTTTTAAAAAACAAATTCTTAGCTTTTTAATTTTTGTGTTTATACTATTTCATTTACTCATGCTTTTATTTCTATCATTTTTTGTTCTGTTAATTTCAATCTTAATTTGCTCTTCCTTTTTCTAAATAGTAATTTTAGGTATTAAGCTAGGTTTATTGTTGAGATATTTCTTTTTTCTTAATATAGGTATTTATCTCTATAGTTTTTTCTGTTACCACTGCCTTTGCTATATCCTGTAAGCTTTAGTATTGTTTGCTGAAAGATACTTTTGATTTTCTTTTAATTTCTTCTTTGATGTAATTGTTGTTCAGGAGCATGTTATTTTTTCCCAAAATAATTTTTTTAGGGACTGGAGGAATGGCTCAGCAGTTAAAGAGCTTGCCTAGCAAGCGCTAAGTGCTAAGTACCCAAGTTCAATTCCCCAGCACCACATAAGCCCAGCGCAGTAGTACACACCTGTAATTCCAGCACTCAGGAGGCTGAAGCAGGAGAATAGCTGTGAGTCCAAGGCCAGCCTGGGCTCTATCGTGAGCTCAGCACCAGCCTGGGTGAAAGAGTGAGACCCTGTCTCAAACATTTTTTTTAATTTACATATTGTATTCTCTTCTCTTTCCAACCCTCTAAACTCACCCTTCCCCTTTTCTCTTTCCCT
Organism: Ctenodactylus gundi; assembly: GCA_004027205.1. Classification (NCBI taxonomy): domain Eukaryota; kingdom Metazoa; phylum Chordata; class Mammalia; order Rodentia; family Ctenodactylidae; genus Ctenodactylus; species Ctenodactylus gundi. The sequence goes on from PVKB01004540.1 coordinate 8,341, forward strand.
CTCCACAAAGACTATCTTCTTACTTTCTTCCAAAACTCTTACATTTTTCATGATTTAGTTTTCTCATATTAGAGAAATCATATTTAACTTTCTGGGTCTAATTCATTTTACTGATCATAATGGTCTCAATATGCACCAATTTACCCATAAAACGATTCAAATTTGTGATTCTTCATGGCAGAGTAATACTCCATTGTGTATATATACCACACCTTCTTTATTGAGTCATCTGTAGTTGACCACATTGGCTTCTTCCAAGATTTATCTATTATACTTTTTTGTATCTCACTACATCATTTTTGAGATTCTTTAACATGGTCACAACAACCAGTTTACACAAGAAAAGGGTAACAATGGAATTCATAGGAAAATGTAATGAACAAAAAGAGAGCGGTTTAATTTCCCTAGCTGAACACTGAAAAGTAAGTGTGTGTACACACAGAAGACATTCAAATTATCATTACCTCGATCAGTTTTCTTAGGCTGAACTTATATTAAAGATCAAATAAATGAATTGTTACATTAAATGAACTTAAGTCTATACCACAAAAGTATATCACATATAAAGCAATAGATATAATGGTGTATTTAGTTATGGCAGAAAATTTTAAGAGTTCTATCTCAAAGAGGAGCAGGAAAAAATGAGTAAGACAATTATTACAAATTAAGTTCAACAGCATGAAATTGAAAAGTAGAATTCAAAAGTCACAGGTTGAACTAATAGCTGACCGAATTCTTAGCCAGTGGACTAAGGCCATGTGATCTTTTATCTTTACCATCCAGTGACAGCTTCAGGGAAAAGACCCTAGAAAACACTTAGTTACCAACTCTTACTCCTTTTAAAACTAATAATATCCCAAATCAAAACCACTACCTCTACCACTATGGCTAGTGAAGCCTTAATGTTATTGCCAACCTTGCTGCAATCCTCCCAGGCACTCACCACTGTTGTGGGTCACCTGCTGGCTCAGCACGCCTACATCACATGGCTCCAGTCCTGCCGCCTGGGCCCCACCCTAGGCTTTCTCCTTGTCCAGGAGCCAGTGATCATGCTCATGTGATCCTTGCAGCTGGTTCTCCAGTCCTTCGGTCCCCACTCAGGTCCAGAAGCTCCTCTGCCTTTCTAGGCTATGCTCAACTTCTCTAGCCAAAGCTCTTTCTCCTCTTCGAAGTATTTAACAAGGCTCTCTGGTTTCCTATGTGTATTTCTTGTTAATACTATCCTTTATCAGAGCATATTAGGTTTATAACTTGTTTGCAACGATGGCTATGCTCCCAATCCCTATTTGCAATCAGAATTGTGGACTCTGCTCTCAAGTAGTTTAGACTCTAGAAAGAAGTTACATGGTAGAAAGTATAACAAGCATTTCTTAAGTTGACAGCTCAGGCAGAAAAAGGATACCCCACCCTGTCCCTCTGGGTTCTACTTCCCTGCCATCACTATTGTTACAGCACAAATGCTCCTGGCATACTGCCTAACAGATACCTAGACTGTGAGCAAGCACCTGTTCCAAAGTTATTCCTCTGGATTCTTTCCCTAGGACTTTTGAAGGTCAAGAGATTACTCTGTCTACCTCTAGATGACCTGCTTCATAACATGCATGCTCCGGAGTTTATGGGCCATGCTTTCTACCTGAATAACAGATAAAAGGAACTAATCTGTGGAAATAAAAGGAAGAATGAAATAGGCACAGAGAGAACAGAAATACGTATCAGAGAGAAAAACATGGTAGCAGTTGAGTGTCTAACTTAACCTCTTCCCAGAGTTCAGATGTGTCCTTTGAGCTCTCCAAAAATTCCAGGAAAGCCCTCATTTACTTCTGATTTAGTCCATGTTCAATTAATTTTTTTACTTCAACCAAAAGAGCAACTCAAATGCATTGGGAAGGCAGATAGGCTTCGTGTCCCATGGGTTTTCAAGCCCCAAAGTAAAACTCCAAATGCAAGAGAGACAGAAGTGCCAAAGGAATGCAAGCACCAGGGAAAGTCCAGAGAAGGAACAGGTTAAAAATTTGGGCTCAACTTCATCTGGCCTTCGTTGTCACTGTGCTCCTGGGCACCTCGGCTTCTGCTGTCACCCCGGGAAGGGCCTGATCCCACACCTAGAAATGCAATCTTTAATGTTACGTGACTTCGCCTGCCAGAATATGACAGACATATCTGTCTCAGTAATAACAACTACAACATTTTTAGGGTAACTAGATAAAAATTCTCATCTTCCTCCTTCACATTTTCAGGCGTTCCAAAGACTCTGGCATCCAGTAAACACAGGGTAACTGGATAAAGCAGTATGAAGAGAGGAGGCTCCTGAGAAGTGGGAGGTGACAAGCCCAGCCCAGGAGCTTCCTCAGCCAGCAGGGGCTGGCCCTCCTCTGTCCATCTGCTACAAGATTGGCAACATTCGGCCCTATTTCTCTTTTTCTTTTGTTTTGACACAGGGTCGTGCTAAGTTGCTAAATTGCCTGGGATGCATTCAATTGCAATCTTCCTGCCTCAGTTTCCCAGAGTGCTGGGATTTAGGCTTGCACTGCCATGCCCAGATAACATCACAAGTGAAGGCTACTTTGTCAACATAAAGCCCAGAGTGAATGCAATATGGAGCAGGCTGCATCTGACCCACTGTAGGTACAGGGTGTGAGCCTATGGATTTTGAAATATTCAGGTCCTTTGTTATCACCATACAATCCATCCCATTCTGCCTAATGTGCATATCTTGCTCTATATTAGTTTTTATAAGTGCAAACTATGTCTTATTTGACTTCTACACAGAGCTCAGCACAATATCAAGCACATAATAAATATTTGAGCCATAATGAGTTTTAAAAGCTTTTTGGACTTCCTATGTACAATAAGGAGGCTGAAGAGGATATTCTATAAGGTACCTTCAAATGTTAGCACACTATGACTCCTATAATTTCAGAAATAAAAGGTTCTGTATTTCCCTCTCAAACACCCACATGCCAAAGCCTCGTTTCAGCCTGGATTTTCTTCCTCTTCTAAATGAAAACATTTTGTACACGGCTGTATATGGTTATGGCATTGTAAAAATTGCTTAAGGTTTTAAAACCCTAGTGAAATCAGCCCATACAGGCAAGAAATTCAATTATAAGAATGCCCTGTCTGTTTCTGAGTGATGTCTCCCACACCCACCGCCCATTGCAGGGATCCGGGCAAGTCCATCTGCTGTGCAAAGATCGTCTGAAATTACCTCCAGGAAGGAATTGCTTTGAGAATGGGGCTTATAATTAAACAGTAACTGAAACTTCCTGTGGTTTATTCATTGGTCCAGTGCTCAGGTGAATGATGTGCATGGTTTAAAAGTCCGCATGGAAGCAGATGTGTGTGCAAATAAGGTCTCAGCAGCCTTGTTTTCTTCGGAGCCCAACTGTATTTCCAGCCCTATTGTCACAGCACCCGCCCAGCACTGATGTGGCTATCAATCCCGATACATCAACTTGACTGGACGAAGAATGCCTGGCAAGGTAGGTGTGATGGGGCATGCCTATGGTCCCAGCCCTCTGGGAGGCTGAGGCACAAGAACAGAGCCCAGGCTGAGCAATAAACTCAGCAAGACCCTGTCTTAAAATAAAAAATAAAGAAGGCTGAGAATGTAGCTCAGTGTAAAGGTCCTGGGTTTAATGCCCATTACCACCACCACCACCCCCAATAGAGAAAGGAAAAGCCTAGCAAATTAGTCAAGTCTAGTTCTAGGTGTGTCCCTACGGTGTTTCCAGAGATGAAGAGCATGTAAGTTAGCAAGACCAGCGGAAGACCTGACCGACTGTGGGTGACGAACAGCTAGGGTGGGTGTTTGAGGAGACTCGGCTGCCCTAGCGCGCACCCTCCTGCTGCTGCCTTCGGCAGCAATCTCCAATTTCATGTAAGTGGCATCTGTGGGTTCTGTTTCTCTAGAGAACCCTACCCAATACAACTAGCATCAGCTGGGTCCTGCAGAAGCAGCCACCAGGGGACCAAGGGATACTGAGGCCGGAATGGACCTAAACTAGCTCTTCATCCAAAAGCTTAGTTCCATAAGAAGGTAAAGCCAAGGGAGGTCACAAATCAGATGAAGGAAATCAAGGGGCTTGACACTATGATGTCAGTGACTGATTCCACGTAGATTTTAAGGGGCAGAGAGGAGTAGAGGACGATTTCACATGTTTTCAGTTGTCAATGGAATGAACAATCGGGTCAAATAGAAAGCAAGGCTGCCGGACGTATGCTGAGCGGAAATTCCGGCGCTTGGAGCACAGGGGTCTGTGCACCATCCAGACAGGCCACCGGCGGACACCTGGACATCCTGGATCTGAAACCGAGGGAAGAGGGCAAGCTAAGTGACTTGAGAGTCACTTGCCTACCCAGGCTCTTTGAAAGTATTTTAGAATGAGAAGGTAGAGATGAGAAACCATGGAAGAACTAACTAGCTGAGCATCCGGAGTTTGTTAAAGAAGTCGGGGAGGTACCTCCGAATGAGCTCAGGGAGCGGTTGTCCCCCTGCCCCCAGTGGTCAAGCTTCCCTTCCGTCCACTAACAAAGCTCTGCCTTTCCTTCAGAGCAGCCATGTCTCTGGGAAACAGGCTTGATGTGCTAGGCTCCCTCACCCGAGCATGTACCACGCAGACGCAAGGAAAACAATGCGTTCTCCAGGTGCCCAGCGGCCTGGCGCTCACTTTGCCTTTCCCCCCTTACCTCCTTTTTTCCTGTGAACCGACTCTGCTCAGAGGTACAGGAGCTCCCCCGCGAGCACGAGCACCCGACGCCCAAACCGAGCCCAAGTGGAAGGGGGCGGCTCCCGGCTCAGCCCGGGAAGAGCCCACGCTGGGGCCGCCCCGGCTCCTCCGTCCTCTCCTCCCTGCTCCCACGACTAAATGTCCCCCGCGACACTCTTCCTGAAGCCCCCTACCAGCCCGCCTGTGCAGGTGCACGGCGCGTCTCTCCTGGCCTCTGAGCAGCCCTGGAGCCGGCTCGCCGCTTGCACACGTACCCTCCAGCCTGTCCCCTGACCCGTGGGCACTCTCTGTCAAAACTTTTGATCTCCGCTTAAAGTTCTTCCCTGGTCTTTTCTCGCCCACTGGCTAGAGTCCAAGGCCGCGCAGGCTGGCTCCGTGCCCACGTGCTGGAGAGGACCCTGGCGACGACGGCCCGCCACGGGCCACTGAACAGAGACTGCTTCCCAAAGCTCTGCGCTAGGAAAGTCAGATCCTGCCGATCTTCACCACGCGCTCTCGATTCTTACTGTGCAGACCCGGCGGATTCTGAAAAGACGTAAGTAACTCGCCCAGGAGCGAGAGTTTCCGCGCAGCGCCTTGGAAATGAGCGTGGGAACCGCAACCCCCGGTCCCCCACCACCTTTCGGCCCCCATGTGTGCACCCTGGCGAAGGATCCCGGCCAAAGTCCGTCTCGCTCCAGGCGCCACTATCACCTCTGAGCCCCCGCGCGCCTCCAGGCTGGACGGCCACCCGGGCTCTCCGCGCGGGTCCCGGGCAAGCGGGGCGCGGGCAGGGCCCTCCGCGCGAGTTGGGGTGTGGGGGCCAGGGACCCGGACTCCTCCCGCGACGACGCAGCAGCGGGATCCGGGTGCCAGGGCCGCCTTCTTTGGGGGCAGAGCTGGAAAAGGAAGGCACTTCCCCGAGGCGCCGGCGGGACCGGGAGACGCCGCCGCCAGCGGGCCCGGCCCGCTCCCCCGCCCGCCCCGGGACCCGTCCCGCTCGCAGCGGTCCCGCCGCCTGCTCCGGCCCGCAGCCCCCGCCGGCGCCCGCCCCCGCGCGCCCCCTGTGTCGCCGAGCGCGCTCCGAGCGAGGCCGGACCGCCGCCACGGTCCCCGCTCCCCACTCCGCCTCCCTCCTTCCCTCCCTCCAGCTCCCGCGCGCCGCGCAGAGGCTCCGCTTCCTCGGGGCGACGGCATGGCCGGGAAGGACGCCCCGGCCGCCCGCCGGGGCGCAGAGTCCGCGGGGGACACCGCGCCTTCGTTCCGGAGCCGGGGGAGACGACTGAGGGGCAGCAGCGGCCGCCAGGATTGCTGAGACTCGGGGTGTCCCGCCTTCCCACTCCGGGAGGCGGCGGGAAACCCAGGTAACTCCGCGACCCCCCACTTGGGGCTCGTTGACTTGAAAGAGGGACGGGGTTGCTGCCCAAGAGAAAGGGGGAGAAGGGAGAGAGAGGAGGGAGAGCGAGAGAGGAGACAGACAGACAGACAGAGACAGAGATTACAAGGGAGACCGCTAAGAAAAGAGTGAGCAAAACGGAAAGGCAGGTGGTGTGCCCAGACAAAGAAGAACGAGGGGGCAGAGACAGAGGGGTGGCGGCTGGGAACCTGAATTGGGCTCGGATTTTTGGTTTTTCCCCTAACCTCCTGTGATTTCACCCCCGACAGAAGACACGAACACTGCTCTCTGGCCACCTAGCAGCTCCCAACTCGGATGGAGTAAAAGATGCGGCCCGACGACATTAACCCGAGGACGGGGCTGGTGGTGGCCCTGGTCAGCGTCTTCCTGGTCTTCGGTTTCATGTTCACGGTCTCTGGGATGAAGGGGGAGACTCTGGGGAACATCCCCCTCCTGGCCATCGGGCCAGCCATCTGCCTGCCAGGCATTGCAGCCATTGCCCTGGCCAGGAAAACTGAGGGCTGCACCAAGTGGCCAGAAAACGAGCTGCTCTGGGTCCGCAAACTGCCCTGCTTCCGGAAACCCAGGGACAAAGAGGTGGTGGAGCTGCTGAGGACCCCCTCAGACCTGGAGTCGGGCAAAGGGAGCTCAGACGAGCTGGCTAAGAAGGCAGGCCTCAGGGGGAAGCCGCTCCCACTGGGGCAGGGTGAGGTGCCCATGGCCAGCTCCATCACCACCCACACACCCTCGGAGGAGGGAGACTGCCACAGCCTGGTCCAGAGCGGGCACCAGGAGGAGACCTCCCGATACCTGGATGGCTACTGCCCCTCAGGCAGCTCCCTCGCCTACAGTGCCTTGGACGCCAAATGCTCGGGCTGGGACAGATCGGAGTGCCCTGAGCCCGAGGACAGCATCTTCTTTGTGCCCCAGGACAGTGTCATCGTTTGCTCCTACAAGCAGAACAGTCCCTATGACAGATACTGTTGTTACATCAATCAGAGCCACGGCAGGTGGGACCATGAAACAATAGTCTGAGCTTTGTCCACAAGGGTCAAGGTAGTGATGAAAACGTGACTCCACCCGGCTCCTGCTGGATGGAAATCGCCCTGCTCCATCGGCCTTCGCGTTGTGGGAACTGGACATGGTATGCGGTGGGTGTGCCAGCCTTGGTGCCTGAGAGTCGTGTAAATAGGCATGCTGGGGACACCTTTTAGGGAAGGGTGATGAGGATCAAGGACTCTGGACAAGGCAGTGAATAGCAACGGAGGCAATTCCAATTGCTTTATCACAATTTGAGTAGTATTGAACGTCTTGTAAAATAACCCAAAAAGTGTTATCAGAACCTGCAGAAGGCAAGATGAACCTAGAGTGGGCTGCAGATGGCAGACGTGAAAGAATGCCCAGGCTCCACCAGGAAACGCGGGTGCTGCTGTCTGACGGACTTGAAAGGGGAAAGTGTCTTGCTCCATGATGTGAAATGATTTCTGCCTGGTAAACAGCTAACCATACTTGGTCATTACTGACAGAAGAAAACCATGATGGAATAGTCAAATCTCTCCTAGATGGAATGAGTTTTGGAGAAAGAGGAGGTAGAAAAAGACAGATGAATTTAAAACTGGATTTTATGGTACTATCTTGACAAGATCATGGTTTCAAATAAAATAGGTGTGACCATTTATGTGAAAAATTAATAGTTTAGATGGTTTATGTTACTTTTGAAGCTCTTCATTTAAATTGATGTACTGGGTCTTTATGTACTTTTTAAAACATTTACTGTTATTCACGTATCATTTTCTTACCAGGTGCACAATGGCTTGATGTAACATTTTCATAGGTTAGAAAATTTGTTTTCATCAAGACAAAATGAATTTCACGTATATCCAAGTGTCTGATACTTCTGGGAAATATGTGCCGGTAGTTGTTATAAGTTTGTTGATGGAAGTACAAAGTCTATACTTTAGCCCTGAGCATTATGCAAAATCTGTATGAAATGCGATGCTTAAAATATGAAGTGTCATTATTTGTACATTTGTTCAACACTCCCACAGAATGCAAATGCCAACAAAACAGGAGTTAATCTACTAGATTCAATTGAAGCCCAGATTTTATTAAATTCTCCAGATCGGTGAACTTTACATGACAAAAAGTCTTGTACTTTATTGCAGCTGAGAGGGGAAAAAAACCCCACAATGGTCTCTTAAAATTTATTTCCTATTTATTTCTCTTGCTCAAATGCAACAGATGAAAGAGCAATTAACCAGAAAACCACTGGATCCCTGTTGCAGAAGCATGTCAGATGCTTGCTGGAAGAGTGTTGGACTTCATCTTGGAGATCAAGATTATTTTTGTATCCCTCCAAGAACGGTGGCATTAGTCTATCTCATCATTTAGTCATTTTGTCCCAAAACGTGCACTGAGGACAAGAATTGGGGGCTTATCTCTTTTCCATATTTCAATCCCAACTCTGTAATACTTTCATATGTGTAGCAATTTTTCTATCTTTTAAAATCGTGCTCTGAAAAACTGTAATTTATAGATCAAACTTAAGATTTAAAGGATTTGTGATTTTTTTTTCTCTAGTGGGTCTTAAATGTCAGAAACAAGATGTGTGATCTTGAGCACGTTTTTATCTTTTCCCACCTCAGTATCCTCCTATGAGCAAGGCGGGGGACGTGACACTACATTTCTCTGTCACTCATTCCCAGTTTGAATATTGTACCTGACGTTAGAGGCACTTCATATGGTGCCAGGAAATGAGTTGCTGCAAAACGCATGCCAAAGTTACGCACCTCATGATCAAATCTGTGCCATGGGTTGAATGCCTATGACTCAAAAAAAAATTTCATAGATGTATGAAAGCAGATATGTTTTATTACCAAGTACTACTTAAATACAATATATGCTGGGAATAAAAATGATGTTGACAGTAAAATATTTCTGAGGTCAAATTTTAAGTGGTGGGATAATCCAAAATAATCTAATACACAATCTTGCAGTAAATGTAATTGACTTTGGGATGAGGAGAGACAGTTTCTTAAATTATACCTTTTAATAAGTCTAAGGCATTTTGAAAGCAGGAAATATTTCCTATAGAGGTGCTGGATAACATTTGGGAACAATTTCCTCTGCTATGTTTGACACTGTTGACATCTTTAGAAGTGAGGAGATAGCAGAGACTCAGCAAATCTTAAATAGGTCTGAAAGAAAAATGCTCATAGTGTTCAAGGTGGCTTGAAATTTGGAAAAGTTATTTCCTGATTTCTTGGAGCCAGCTCAAACTCCTTCATATCATCCACATGTGTGCACACACATGCACACACACACACACACCACATACATACACACAGAGCCCATTTTTCAAATCCAGGGTTGACTGCTATGTAGAGATATTGGGTAACTTATCACATATTCCAGTTCTATTTCAGAAAAAAAAGAACTATTTTGGACTTCTTCTCCCACCTATCAATTTAAGATACTGAAGATATCTCAGCATGCAATTTAGGGGGTATTTCTTCTGTGCTAAAAGAATCATTTGCAAACGTTGGGCTGGAGGGATGTAACTTTGCTGACCAGGAAGAATGAAATGTGTGGTTGTGTCGTGGATGAATGCTCCCTAACACCTCATGTTGAGCAGCCTTGCCCTCCGCAGCTCGGTAGCCCAATACACAGGTCAGCACTCTTGGGTACTAGTCAAGATAAACCTCTTTTTCTTTTGAACAGAAGCAGAAAAAAAGCAAGAAAAAGGTGTTTCTGCCATTTAAAGGAAAACAGAGTAGTTCATTCTGATGAACAGTTTCAGAAAATTGTTAATTTTATTATTACAATAGTCAGCAGGATTGTTCCTAGAAGCCTTTAAGAACTTCCAAGAAGATATAAATTCAGGAAGGCATTAATTTTCTTTATTTTGATATTAACCCAAATTCTTTCTTCTACTTGATTTTAAATGGGCATTTATCTTTGAATTTTCTCTATTTAATTTCTCTTTGTCTACATTCCCACTTACTAGTCACATGAGTTCTTTTCCCAAACTGTTTTTTTTTTTTTTAATTCTAAGTGTGACTGCGGCCAAGATAGCCAAGCTGGAACATATCAGACAACTGTTTCAAGATTTGTATTCTATTGCAATCATCTTGGCAAGCAAAATCCAGATACAGTTAAATTCCAGATCCCGTCCAACCCATGAGAACCAGCTCCTCTGAAAATGTGTTCAATACTGTGGATCTCAGCACTCACTCATCTGGCAAATATAGAAAAGAGAGAAAGAGCCATTCTTTTAAATATTTTTCTCTTTCAGGAGATCCAGTTTCTGCTTATTTATTAATATCTCCCCTGAGCACTCACAACTTCACTGATCTGATGGATTCACTATTGCCATGACCACTGTTATTTTATCACATTAGAGAAAATATTCCTTAGACCCCACAGTCCCAGGGTCTTAACACAACTACTGTGTGTCTGTTTTGGCACACCGTCCTCCAGACTTCCTCCACATACATGTGCAGCACACATGCTATAATGGTGTGGTTTTCTTTTCTATCTTAAATATATCCTAAGTATGTTCCCATGTTCACATACAGGCTTCCTAATTATCAATTAGCAATTGTATAGAATGCCACCTTAGTGATGCTCCATAATTTATTAAACAATTCCTTATTGCTAACCAGATATCAAGTTTTATGAATAGCTTTGTATGTCCCTTTCTACTGTTGCTAACATTGCTACATTATTTACCATATGTCTTAGAGATGAAGATCTACAACCAAAAAGTTGTTTCCTATCAGGCACGCTGGACCTCAGCTACCCAAGAGGCTGTAGCAGGAGAATGACAAGTTGCAAGCCAGCCGGGACAATTTAGCAAGAACCTACCTCAAAATAAAAAATAATAAAGGAAGCGTTGGGGTGTAGTTCAATGGTAGAATGCTTGCTTGTCACACACAAAGGCCCTGGGTTCAATTTCCAGCACCCCCCAAAAAAAAAAGGAAGGAAGGCTGTCTCCTTATAGAAGGGGTAGAACTGATGTATGATATAAGGTAAAAGGCAACGCAAGGCTGCTTCCAGAAGGTTCTCTCATCAGGACTACAGCTAGGACCGCCCGAGGAAGATGAGACATTTTGTTGGCAGTTAAGATACCACCAATTGGCTTCTCAAAATGAGACAACGGCAATGTAAATCTCACAACATAATGTCAACAAGCAAAACGATGAATAGTCTTAATAATTTTGAACACTCCAAAGCATTTTATTAAAGTCATTTATATGTATATATGTAATATAAAGTAACTTATATATATATATATATTTCTTCCTATTTGTAATATACATGAACTGAAATCTCTGGAGCTTGGTACACCCTGGCTATAACTTTTTTCTGTTTCAATTTCATGTTATTTAAAAAAAAAAAAAAACAGAATGAAGAGGAAAGTGTAGACAAAAGCTTAATTAAATATTAGCCTCTTGTCCTGTTAACATATAAGCATGTAAACACTGTGTTAGGCAACTTTTTGTTACTATAACAACATACCTGGGATAGTTCCCTTATAAAGAGAAAGGTTCACGTCAGTTCACAGTTTTGGAGGTTTCAGGCTGCAGTCCGGTGGACCCTTGCGGAGCACAGGGTAGAACCAGGCAGCAGAGCAAAGCTGTTTGCTTCGCGGCTATGACAAGAGATGTGGAGGGAGCATTTGGGGCCTCAGTGTCTCCTCCAATGATCTGCCCCAGTGCCCAGAAGCCTTCCCACAAGGCTCCATCTCTTTAAATTCCCTCCACTTCTTTCCAGGACCAAGCTGGGGACCAAGCCTTTAACACATGGGTCTTTGGGTAACACACCAGATTCCAACTATAGGAAATTCTGTTGAGTCTGTGAGCACATCTTTGATTTTCCACCATCTTCCACAGAGTCCCCACTCTATGCGGAACTCAATAAACATATAAAAAGAAGTTCGTACAGACTGAGGGTCCTACCCAAAACTGTGGAGACCACAAGTGTTTCAGATCTTGGAATTTCCTGGATAGGTAATATTTGCATAGACTTTACCAGGTGATCAGCCCTATTCCTAAAATTCTCCAAAATCTAAGAAATCTAAAAAAGTTTCAAATTTTAGACAATTTCAAATTCCAGATTTTTATATTGGTGTCACTCTGCCTACATGTGACACTGCTCAGATTCTTATACAAATAGGCAGGCACTGATATCTAGCCTCCACAGTCTTTGGGCCTGACCCTGGTAAGGGATCCTTTCTCTTTTCAACCCCCCCACCCGCTTTTGTTCTTCCTTTGACTTCCGTTTACAGCCTACAGATTTGGTATCCTTGGAAACACTGTGAGGCTTTGAATGCTTCATTGCTAATAAAGTATGAAGTTTTAGAATGGACATGCTATTAAAGAGAAAATAAAGCTATTGATTGTGTTATTCTGTCTAGAAAGCTAAATATACAAAATCATTTTTGCAATTAATCACTTTCTTCTTTATCATGGTAATGAACAATTATGTGTAAGACAACCCTTCATTGTAAGGTGAGATCACATGAAAAAAATGGGCTTTTGAAAATTACCTGTCCATAATCCAACATGAAAAGAATAGACCACAGACCTTTCATGTGAGTGACTAGACAAATCGGATCAACTCAGAAGGGTCCACCCCACCCTCTCTTCTGCAGCACCACCGCCCCAATCCTCTGCAGTGCCACCTTCCCATTCCTCTTCAGTGGCTTCTGGAGTGTGCCCAACCACTGACCACCTGAGCCTTTGCCCCAACCATTTGTCTGTAAGCTGACTGAGAGCAGAAACCACATTTTACCCATCTTTCCCCCTTCCATCCTCTACCACACCCAACCTTGCTCAGGAAAAAACCCTAAGTTGCACTATCTAGTCACCTTCAAATCCTATTTCCTTTTTGATATGAAATATAGTCAGCAAAAAAATGTGGCTTAAAATAGACTTCTGTGGGTTAAGACCCTAACTTTTATTTTTGTTTCTTTAGGGAAACCACCTCTTACATAACCATAAGAAGAAAAAGAGAAGCTTTCCCAGAACATTTTTCGCGCTCCCTCCCACGATGATTGACCCTAACACCCACACCCCCACCCCCACCCCAATCAATCAGTAACTGCCACGAACACACGACGAACATTGGGATTCTAAAAGTATATTGCAACCCATCTTTTTAATTCCTTGTTAGGAAGAAGGAGAATCAGTGTGCTCACGTTAATCTTGCAAGTAGGTCAACAAAACACAATTCTTCATCTTTTACTATTGTCCCTCTATTAAGCTGCCTTCTAATAATTTTAGCAGGACCTTCAAGATAACAGAGTATCTATCCGGTCAGTGTTGGGAGCTCAGCTGCAGCCCCTCACTCCCACTCTTAGGGAATTTACTTCTTCATAAAGGTTGTGAAATGCTAGAAACTATGGTTCACGATTCAGAGAAGCTCTGGCTTATTTTGGAACAAGATGCTGGCATTATTCAGCAATTCCCATGAACAATATTTGAGCCAGTCTTAATAGCTTCCAAATCATACAGTTGATCCTGTCAATTTTCCTACTGTCTGCCTCAGTAAAAAATGGCATTTAATAACTTTTTATTTGAATAACTTTTTCTGAACCAAAGGGAATATCAGAATCTCCTTTAACAATACCAAGAAAGACATCCCATGAATGCAGGAAGAAAGAAAGTACAGGAGAGAGAGAGAGTACAGAATTGTCTGCACAGGAAGAAAAGCCAACAAGCCCCGATTAAGCCAGTCACTGTTGTGACATCCGCCTCTCCACCCACCTACATCACCACTTCTCATCTCTAACTCAGAAGCAAATGCTAAAAGTGAACTAAGAGGATAATACAAACAAAATGCTTATAAGATATAAAGAATAAAAGGAAAATGCTAGAGAATTTTGATGCTGTGTGTGTGTGTATGTGAGAGAGAAGAAGGAGGGAGGCCGAGAGGGAGGGAGGGAAGGAGGAAGAGAGGGATTGAGAGACTAGGGATTGAACCCAGTGCCTTCACATTGAGTTGTATCCCCAGTCCATTTTTTATTTTTGATTTTGAGACACGCCTGGCTAAGTTGCTGCTTCTTGGTTTGGGCTTGAACTTGCAATCCTCCAGCTTCTCAGAATGCTAGGACTATAGGCTTACACCACTGTACCCAGCTGGATGTATTTTTTAAAATAACTTTATTGTGGTAAGAAAATTCACATGACATAAAATTTAACATTTTTTGTAAATACATGAATTCCAAATTCTGTAACACATTAGAACCTTGGGGTCTGGGGAATTAGTGAGCATCTGTGTCGACCCCTTTTTCAGAGGTTCACCCTTTCCTGTCTGACCACTGCCTTTCTTTCTACCCTGCCATTCATGTCGGAACCTTTTCCTGTTACTACTTTTGTGCATTTCATCCATCTATAGTCAGCCTTTTGTGCTTTGTTCATTTCACTGAGCATTATTGACTTTAGGTGGCCCCATTTTTGCTCAAATTCTTCATATCTGTCTTTCTTTATGGCTGTACAATATTCCATTGTGTATAGGTATCACATCTTCTTTAACCATTCTTTTATGGATGGGCAATCAGGTTGTTTCCAGGATTTGGCTATTATGAATCGTGCTACTACAAACATGTGTCTTTTTGGTATGTTGACTTTATTTCTTTTGGGAACATGCCCAGTAGGGCAGCAGCTGGATCAAATGGAATTTCCATTCTCAGCTTTCTAAGGAACCTCCAGACTGCTTTCTAAAATAATTGCACGAGACTGCATTCCCATCAGCAGGGCAGTAGACTTCCTTCCCCCCAAGACCCCTCTCCACCTGCCCGCACCTTCACCAACAATTGTTGCTTTTTGAGTTCTTGATGTAGGCCATTTTCACTAGAGTAAGAAAGTATTTTTAAATGGTTAAGAAAATTTAAAAATTATACTTAATTTAAAAGTATATTCCAATAAGGGAAATGTGGCTAAAAAAATCCCACTGGAGATAGTCAAAAGGAATGTAAAACAGTATCTAGTAAACAAGATCAAATTAGTTAAAAATGATTCAATAACAGACTAAAAGATACAATTAAAAACTAGGAAGTTAAAAGAAGATAAGAATGAGTAATGTCTTAAAAAGTTAAGCAAATTTTTATTCATAAATTCAGCCAAAATTTCTCACTGACAGAATGGGATGTTGAAAACAAGGTCTAAAAACAACATGTAATGTAAATTGAGGCCAGAGCAGGCAAAATCAGGTCTGGGGTCAGTTCTCCTTCCACGCAGTATTGCCCTACAGCCAGTTTCCAAGTTGCGAATAGGCAGGATCCAAATAATTCTTTTAATGCAGTTTGAAAGGCACAGGCAACAAAAGCAAAAGCAGGCAAGGGGTCTGCACCAAACCAAAAGCTTCTTCACTGCAAGAGAAACAAAGTAAAGAGACTACCTAGGGGATGGTAGAAAATATTTTGAAACCATACATTGGATAAGAGATTAATACCCACAATATATAAGGAACTTACATAACTCATTAACAGAAAACAACCAATTAAAAATGGGCAAAGGGTTTGAACTGACATTTCTCAAAAGATGACACATGAATAACTGACAGGCATATGAAAAATGCTAAAATTACTGATTGTCAGAGAAAGGAAATTGAAATTACAACAAAGTATCATCTTACATTTCTTAGTAAGGCTATTATTAAAAAGATGAAAGATAGTTGGACTTCCAGACAAGATGGCGGCTGGGTAGATCCCTTGCTTAAGTGGCTCCCCACAGGCCCATCCAAAAAGTTGAGATTTAGTTAAAAAGAAAAAAACCTACCTGCTCACCTTAGCTTAGATAAAGAGAAGAGCTCGAGAAACTGAAAGGAAGCCAATAAGAAAGCTGGAAATCTCAGAGAAATAAACGAAGCTGAAGAACATGCCAGCCCAGGAACCTGCCTGAGCTACGTTGGGAAGGCCAAAGGGCCATGAGTAGCAGCCAGCCACAGATACAAGGTAAGCTCTGATTGCTGGGGGCTGTGGAAGCAGGCAGCCCCAGCCCCCAGGAGAAGCCTAAGCAAGTGTAAGGATAGTGCAAACCGCTAATGCACTGTGGGCTTCCCCTTAAAAAAGTCTCCCTGCAGCTCAGCGAACCAGCTTGGGAGGAACAGTTTTTGGCAGTTCGTACTACAAAGTGATGTAATCAAGAGACATGTTGGGAAGAGCCAAGTCAGAACTACTTTGGGAGAAAAGCCACAGATGGGTCACACATCTACGACTTTGAAGATACTCTTAACTAGTGCCTGGGAGGGATCTGGCACAGGGACAGTTGCAGAGAAGGGAGAACAGACTACAAGCTCCTGTGTGGTTTCAGACCACAGCAAGAACAGGTCACAGAGAATGAAGAGCTCCACCCTCAAGGAAGGAAAGCCTAGACAAACAAGAGTGACTTGTCAAGGGGGCTGGGTATTAGGAGACCAGTTGGAGTCCATGAGACTGTTAGGTCCCTCTTGCTACCTACACCCAGCACAGAACTCAATGTGCTTTCTGTTTCCCTAACACATTTTCATATACATTCAAAGGAGTGCCTCTGAAGTGAAGTCCCACAAACAATACATATTTCTGCAAAATAAGAAAGGGCAGAGGCAGAGCTCATTAGGGAAAAAAACTGAAACACTGTGATGACAACATAATAGACCTTGAAGACAAGTTTGGCAAATTCAATAATGTACTCAGTGATGCTCATGAAGCAGCAAGATAGTTGGATAGCTGGATACTACAGCTGCTGGATGACTCAAACAGAACCAACCGCATGATTATGGGTGCAAGAGAAAGATCAGAGGACAACATAAAAGGTATAAGAAATTTATTTACTGAAATCATGACAGAAAAACTCCAGAATCTAAGATAAATTAATATTGATGTTTAAGAGGCATATTTAACATCAAATAACCTTGACCAGAAAAGAACCTTGCCACATTATAATCAAAATTTCAGAAATTCAACACCAAGAGAGTAAAAGCAGTAAGATAAAACCAGGCATAATTCTACCAACATAAATATATTATAATAATGGTTGATTTTTCAACACAAACTTTAACGGTCAGGAAATCCTAGAATGAAATCCTTCAAACTTTACAGGAAAGCAAATCTCAAATCTCAACCCAGACTGTTGTATCTGGTGAAATTATTCCTGAACATTGAAGAAGTAAAATTTTCATGACAAATCTAAAGAAATTTGTGACCACTAAGCCAGCCTTAAAGAAAATTCTTGAGGGAATCTTTGACAGAGATAGAGAGAAAGCAGCACCAAAGAACTCAGAGAAAAGGAAACATGAAAAGGAGAAGTGTAACAAAAAGAAAATCCAAAGAAACAACACCTTAAAATAAGAAAATGACAGGACTCAACAAATAGTTTACACTAATAACTTTTAATACTAAAGATCATAACCTGACAATTTAAATGCACAAACTAGCAGATTGGACCAAAAAAGACAAAGTCCAACATTTGTTGCATGTAACAGACATACTTCATCCACAAAGAAATACACAGACCAAAATAAAAAGAGTGAAAATTAAAACTCCTCACAACTGGGGCACAAAACAAGCAGGAGTAGTCATTCTATTCTGAGATACAGCAGATTTCAAACTAAAACAGGTCAGAAGAGACAAAGATGGGCACTACATTTACTTGTGCTCACAATTATAAATATACGCAGCAATGTTGGCACACCTAATTTCATAAAGCAAAAACTGCTGAACAAAAATGGTCAAGCAGAGCCAAACTCAATTAGAATAGGGGGCTTTAATATCTCACAATAGGTCTACCAGACAAAGAAGTCAGAATTAATCCACACCATGAAACATATAGATTTAACAGATATCTACAGACTATTCCACCCAACATCAACAGAATACTCCTTTTTCTCAGTAGCACATGAGAAGTTTCCAAAAACAGATCATATCTTTGGCCAAAGACATGCTTAAATAAGTATGAAAGAATTAAAACAATTACTTGCATATTATCTGATCAAAGTTAATGAAACTAAAAATCAACAACAAAAGAAACTACAAAAACTCTAAAAACACGTGAAGATTAAATAATACATTGTTGAAAAAAACAATGGGTCATAGAAGAAACTAGAGAAGAAACCAAATACAACCTAAAGTCTAATGATAAGAGAAGCACATTATACTACAATCTATAAGATACAATGAAAGCACACATAAAAATAGCAGAGCTGAAGGAATAAAATAGTGGTTAGAGCACTTGTCTCGAAAATTCAAGGACCTAAGTTTGATTCCTCAGCACCACATAAACTGGGTGTGGTGGTGTACACCTGTAATGTCATCACTCAGGAGACTGAGGCAGGACGATTATTATAAGTTCAAGCCCACTCAGCCTGGATTACACAGTGAGACTCTGCCTCAACAAATAATAAATAAAAACCATCTCAAATATATAAGGGTGAGCTCTAGATCCTAGAGAAACAAGAATAATCCAAATGCAAATGTAACAGAAAGAAATGAGAAGGATCAGAATAGAGAGCAATGGAATTTAAACAAAAAAATCAATTAATCTGAGTTGGTTCTTCAAAAAGATAAATAAGACTGATAAACCCATAGCCAAACTCATTGAAAGAAGTAAAAAAAATAATATTAATACGACTAGAAATAAAAAGGTGAAATCACAACAGACACCATTGAAATCCAGAGGCTTATAAGAAACTTTTGAAAACTTACATTCCAATAAATTTAAGAACCAAGAAGAAATGAATGAATTACCAGACACATACGAGATACCAATAGTGAACCACGAAGATATAAAAACCCTAAATAGATCCATAATCAGGGATGAAATTGAGGCAGTAACAAAGTCACTCCTAAGGAAGAAAAGCGCATGAACCTAACAGATCCACCACCATAACTTCAAGGAAGAGTTAATACCAATGCTTCTCAAACTTTTCTATGAAACTGAAAGAGAAGAAACCCTGTCAAAACTCCTTCACCTAGCATTATCTTGATGCCAAAGTCAGATTAAGTCTTACCAAAAAAAAAGAACTGTAGGCCAATATCCTTAATGTATATGCGTGCAAAAATCCTCAGAAACATACTTGCAAACAGAACACAACAAATTACTGAAAAAATTTTTCACCATGACCAAGTTTGCTTCACTCCAAGGATGCAAGGATGGTTCAATACTCATAAATCTCTTTTCATACACCACATAAACAAAAGCAAGAAAAAAAAACCACAAGATTATCTCAAAAGACAGAAAAAGCCTTTGAGAAACTCCAATATCAATATATGTTTTTTTTTAAAAAAAAAAAAACCTGATAAAAACAGGTATAGAAGAACCTTTCCACATAAAAGTAATTTATAACAATCCTACTGCCGGCATCATCTTAAATGGGGAAAAACCGAAAGCCTTTCCCCTAAAAACAGGAACAAGATAGGGGTTTCCATTCTCACCATTCCTGTTCAACATAGTACTTAAAACCTTAGCTGAAACAATCAAGCAAGAAAATGAAATAAGATAAATACATATAGGAAAGGAAGAAGTCAAAGTATTCTTATTTACAGACTAAATGATCCTTCATATAGAAGACGCCAAAAACTCCATTGAAGGACTCTGAGAACAAACAAACAAATTGAAATTCAGCCAAGTTGCAGGTTACAAAATCCACACACAAAAATCAATAGCATTCCTGTATGGCAACAACATAAACACAGAGAAAGAGTTCAGAAAAATAATCTCACTCACTGTCACCTCAAAAAAAAAAAAAAAAAACAGTAAGTTAAGAGTCAACCTTTCTAAGGATGTGAAGGAATTCTGCAATGTAAAGTATAGTACTCTAAAAAATAAAAAGAAATAGAAGAGAACATTAGAAAATTGAAAGACATTCTCTGTTGCTGGAGAAGCAGAACCAATATTGTCAAATGGTCCATACTTGCAAAACTGACATATAAATTCAATGCAATTCCAATCAAAATATCAACAACATTTTCACAGATCTAGAAAAAAGAATTCTAAAATTTATAGGGAACAAGAAGAGACCCAGAGTAGTCAAAACAGCCCTAAGCAACAAGACAAAAGTAGGAAGTACTACAACTCCAAACATCAAGTTATATTACAAAGCAACAGTGATTTTTTTAAAAATCATGATATTGGCACAAAAACAAACAAGAAGATTAATAGAACAGAAATGAGGATGCACAGGCCACTCCAAGCACTCTCAGCTACTTGATCTTCAACAAAACGGCCAAAACATACACTGGAGAAAAGAGAGATCTTTAACAAATAGAAAACTTGGAAAACTGAGTATCTACCTGCATAAGAATGAAGCTAGACCCACATCTTTCACTCCGCACCAAAATCAAATCAAAATGGATCAAAGACCTAGATATTAAAACAAAAATTCTGGACCTCCTAGAGGACAAAATGGGTAAAACTCTTGAAGACATAGGCACAGGCAAGGACTTTCTTTAAAAAAAAAAAAAAAAATTTATGTGAGATTACACCAAAAATCAACACATGGTATTTTATCAAATTAAAAATCTTCTGCACAGCAAAAGAAATAACCAACAGAATGAAGAAAGAATAGACAGAATGGGGGAAAAATCTGCCAAGTACTCCTTGGACAGAGGGCTATTATTTAGAATATACAAAGAATTTTTTAAACACTCCCCAAAATAAAGGACCCATTTAAAAAATGGGCAACTTAAGTGAATACACAGTTCTCAGAAGAATGATTCCAAACGGCCAGTAAATCCATGAAAAATATTCAGCATCTTTAGCCATCACAGAAATGCAAATAAAAACACTGAGATTCCATCTAACTCCAGCAAGAGTGGTTGGTATCAAGAACCACACCACCCCCCCCCCCAAAAAAAAAAGATGCTAGTCAGGTTGTGAGAAAAAAGAACTCTTCTACATTGTTAGCAGGACTGTAAGCTGGTACAACCATTATAGAAGGCAGTATGAAGATTCTTCAAATAAAATGAAAATAGAAAGCCCTTTCATTTTCAAAGTGTCCACTATTTTTTCTTTGAAATATGAATAAATTATATAATAAATGATTTTAAAGTCAAACAGGTGTGGGAACCACTGAGTTACACCAAGAAAAGATGCTTTTTAAACATCCCATTCCTAACATTCAGTATAAAATGTAGTATAACCACATACCGATCACTATGTAAGTACTTACTGATGAGTGCATGCAAAACTCCTCAGGGCCTTTACTAACATGTTCTGTGCCATCTCAGAGGGGAACAAGTATACAGAACCCCTTGGTGTTTCTCTCAGGACTAGTTGCATTCAGGCTTTGAAAAATCTTATCCTATTTCTGAAATCTAGAAGCATTAATATAAAAAGTCTATTTTTCAGAAATCAGAAAGATTGAAAAATCAAGAGAAGGAAGGAGAAGCTACATATATCCAAAATTACACTCAGTTTCTTGAGTTGGAAACTGTGCCTTCTTTTACCCAGTTGTAGACTCCAACAAAGCACTTTTATCTCAGAAGGAAGAATTTGGGTGACGAGAGCAAACTGTATCTTCTCAACGTATTTTGTTTCTAATTGTCAACTTCCTAGATCCATAAAACTTTCCAACAAGGATTACCAGTTTCCACCTTCATGCTAGAAACACACTCACAAAAAAAAATGGTGAACTTTATAAGTCTTAAGAAAGCTGTATAATACAGAGGTAATATAGTGTAGAACTAGCAAATCCCAAGAAATGATAATTCTTGTGTTCCCTAGTCCTGCCCCATGAAGCCTTGAACCAGAAATCTCAGTTTTACCTAATACCTGAGCAAATGTCATGAAGGCGGGTCAATGGTTCTTAAATTCTAACATACATTAGAATCTCCTGCAGGGCTTGTTAGATCACAGATTGCTATGATCACCATCAGTGTTATCAATTCAGGAAAATTCACACTTTTAAAAAAATCATAGGTTATACCAGTAACATTTGTCTTGGGTCTTGTCCTTCCCCTGTGTATGTGCTTGTGTAGTCCAGAGCTTACTATAGACTCTGGACCCAGCTCTGCCCAGGTAGCAGTATTTGGATCCAATGCCTGCTACATAGTAGACACCTCGTATATATTATTGAATTAATACAGCAGTTTATTAAATTCCTAGGACAGAGATCCTGCTTTGGGGCAGTGGGTAGTGTATTCCACCTCTGTGATAAAATTCAAGCCCAGTCCTTTCTCCCAACTTACTCAACTGTACTCACAACTCACGGCCTGTTTCTAGACCGTGTAGGGACCACGTGTCCAAAACACAGACCTTTTGAAAAGTGACAGAGATGAAGGAACCCAAGTGGGACAAGCCCCCTTTGGTCTCTGAGATTTAGACTCCTGGTCTGCCTAGAAAAACCAACATCAGCATGCTAGACTTTGTCCCCGCCATTCCTGGCTGGCACCTCAAAGTCCACTGGTGTCACAAGGGAGGTTTCTGAGCCAGATTCCAAATGTGACTTTGCAGCAGCAAACTGGATCCAAGGTCTGGGAAGCTTTCCTGGCCGACTAGGATGAGGAATAATTTACTTTATTACTTTGTACTATTGTAATCGTGCTCTTCCTACACAGACTCTGGTGGTCAGTTTATTTCCTCCCTCCATGTGACTTGTGAGATGTACAAAAGAAAAAAACAGTGATGTGGCCCAGTCAGAATAAAATGTGTAGGCTCTGATAGCTGACGGGGTGGGGGGGGCGGGGGGAGTACATTCCAAGAATGAAGGCTTTCCTAAGAAATTCATAAATAAAGATTCAAACGTGCTGTTTTTCAGTACCCCAACAGTTTCCTGTTCTCCAAGTCGAGCATCCCTACAGCAGTCCAGGCAACGGCCTGTGTGCAGACCTCGCAGGGAAGAGCGACCCGACTCCGCTGAACCACGGCCTTCCAGCTCCTCTTCTTCCGGCAGCTTCTACCGATGTTTCCCTTGGAAACCAAAGTAGCAGCTGTCTGCGAAAACATCTCTCTCCTCATTCATGAGTCCCAAGGACCAGCAGCCTGTTTTCTTCCTCACCGAAAACAAATGATATTGGGGAAGGTTGGGCACACATGGGAAAACATAAAAATCCTCCATACCAGCTCAGATATATTGTGCATTCTATCTAATATTCTTTCTTGAATAGTTTCTTTGTTTCTGTCCATTCTATATGATACCATATCAATTTCTTCTCTGTGCTGCAGTGATTTGTGTATGCAAGCTTTCTCCATTAGACGACAGTCTAAGGATGGCGTAGACTTCTCTTTGACATTCCCTGAAGTGCCCTAGCAAAACTTTTTCTTGATTAAAGTGACTTGGACTATTAAGTTATTGATTAAGATGGTAATAGCCCAATGAAAGTTGTGGCTTCCATTGATGATCCTTGCCTAAATCAATTATTGCCATAAAAGTTGTTAATATTCATTTGTCTTCACTCAGCCTACATTTTTCATTACAAACCTACCCTTAGAAAGATCTTTTCCTTCTTTTATTTTTATTTATTTATTTACTTACAAGAAAGCATGGATAAAGATTTATTCCTTATTTTTATATAATGGGTTATAATCACTTTTTCCAGTTTTATTACAGAGGGAAATTAAAAGTTATAATTTTTAATGATCAAGTTTTTGTGGATTTTTATTTTATGTAATCTGTCACTATCATTTTTTTTCTTTATGAAAAAAAATCTCAGATTTGGCCCAGGGGAGACTTCTGAGTCTTTTATATGTCTCCCTCTTACTTTAAACATTTATTGTCTGTCATGAGACGTCTTCAGAAAACATTTATTAATTACAGAAATAAATAGTCATTTTGTAGTGGAGAAACTTGGTAGAGATCACCTCAACCCAGTGGCCAAAGTCAGTATCCACAGTGCAAAGACTCCTTATCCTACAATGCCACTAAGAAAAGACACCTTATCACTGGGATGGTTAATTTTTTTTATTTTTATTTTTTTTGCCAAAACAAACTGAATGACCTCAACATAATCAAGAGAAGACATCAGAGAAATTCAAATTGGAGGATATTTTATAAAGAAAATGACTAAGAAATGACTCTAAGGGAGAACAGAGACATGACACAACATACAGTGCATGCTCCAGGATCAAGAACTAGATCAGAGCAGGGAGGGAACTGCTAGTAAGTATTACTGAGACAATAATATAGTGTAAAGTTTACATATTAGTTAATCGTAGTATATTAGTGTTAATTTTCTGATTTGGGCATTTTGCCACATTAATAAAAACAAATGTCTTCATTCTTAATGAGATAAACAATGACACATGTAGGAAGGAGTATCATGTTTACACTTGATTCAAAAGATTCAGAAAAACAATGCAATAGTTTCAAAATGCTCCCTTAAAAATACATTGGAAACTTAATCTCCAATGCAAAGCCTCCCATGCAGGCTTAAGGGGTGGTGTTCAATTTGGGGAGCACCACCCTGATGACAATCAGATTAATGCCAACGATAAAAAGAGCGTGAGGCTGCAGATTGATTTTCTGGTCCTTCCATCTTTTGTAATGGGATGATTAAGCCAGAGGATTCTTCCCAGATGCCAGCTACCACATCTTGAATTTCCCAGCCTTCAGAATGGTGAGGCAATAAATTTCTATTCACTATAAATCTCCCAGTTGGAGGTATTCTGTTACACTAGCAAAAATAGACTAACATAAATGATAAGTCAAATTTGTTAATCTGGGTGAAGTGCCTGTGGGAAATGGTGGAAAGTATATAACATGTTTGAGCTGCTTTTGCAACTTTTTATATGGGTTTGAAAATAAGGTTAAAGGTTATAAAATTAAAACATACAAAAATTAAGTTAGATAAAATGGTTGTATGTTGTTACTATTTATACTCCACTAGATTTTTAAAGGATTGAATGTGATTTATATATTTGACAGGATTAGACATTATTAGACATCATTGCCTATATTCTACCAGAGGCAGATACTGAGCCAAGGCATTTAATGCCAGCAATTTATTGCGGTCATGATCCTAGAAAGAACAGTAGTAGGGGAGTGGAATGTGAAACCAGAAAGTGAAAGAACCAATAGGGTGTGTCCTTGGACAAGTTATGGCTGTGGGGAAGTCTGAGAGACAGTGTAGAACATATCTCACAGCTAGCCCCCTCCTGAGGATAAAAGAAATTGGTGTATTAATGAATCAATTCTCACCAGTCATTAGTTGAGGGCTGCTCTTAGGAAGGCCCTGACTCAAACATACTGCCTTGCATATAGGCTGAGTGGGCCACAGTGTCAAGAAAAAAATCCTAGGAGGGAGTTGTGGGTGTTAGGTTTTAAAATCTGGAGTTGGTTGGCACATACCCAGTAATTCGGGAGAGTGGGTTAAGTCTAACCATATGTGACCATCTATAGAGTTGGTTTGCACATACCCATAATTAGGGAGAGTGGGTTCAGTCTGACCATGTCTTGGCAAATCAAAGCCAAGAGAAATTGGTGAACCAGTGGTCAGGTTAGTGCAGAGAATGAGTGTCACAGAATCCTACAACACAAATATATGTCTTTATCAATCACAAACAACAATATTAAGATCTGTGAGATAACAAGCCTACCTTCCTCATGACTAACACTTATTTCCCATAAGAATTTTCAGTAAGTGCAGTGTGTGCCTGTGTGTGTAAAATCCTGAAAATTCACATGTTAAAGCCTTAATCATCAATGTGACTGAATTTGAATTTTACATATAAGGAGATAAAGTCAATGAAATCTTACGAGTGAGAACCTGATATAAGGAGATAAGTGACTTTACAGGAAGAAATTCCTGAGTGTGCGCTTGCTTGCTTGCATTCTCTCTGTCTCTCTGTCTCTGTCTCTGTCTCTGTCTCTGTCTCTCTCTCTCTCTCTCTCCCTCCCTCTCTCTCTCTCTCTCTCTCTCTCTCTCTCTCTCTCTCTCTCTCCCCCTCTCTTCTCTTTCTCCCTCCCTCTCTTTCCTATGCACACAAAGAGGCCATGTGAATATAGCAAGATAGTGACTACCAACAACCCAGAAGAAAAGTCTCATTGAAAACTAACTGTTCTGGTGTGCTGATCTTGACCTTACAGTCTCCAGAGCTATAAGAAAATTAGTATCTCTTGTTAAAGTCAGCAGCCTATGGTATTTTTGTTATAGAAGCCTGAGCTAAAACAAAGAGACAGTATGTTATGACAGAAGAGCCAATTCTCCAAGAAAATGTAACAATTCTTAGTGTGTCTGTGCCTACAACCAGAGCATCAGAATACATGAAGCAACATCAATCAAACTGCAGGAGGAAATAGATGAATCCACTATTAGCTGTGGATATCTATCAAAATAGAAAAGTAGAGCTGGCAGAAAATCAATGGAGATGTATCTGAATCCCAAACCACCATTAATCAAATTAATATAATAAACATATATCTACTATTTCACCCAGGAACAGCAAAACACATTCTTCTCAAGCTCATATGGAACTAAGATATACCACATTCTGGGCCATAAAACCCACCTTAAATTTAAGAGAGCAGAAATCATAAAGTGTATGCTCTCAAACCACAGTGGACTTGAGTAAGAAAAGAAGAAATACTTGGCGATTAAGTGACACACTTCTAAATACTTGGCAATTAAGTGACACACTTCTAAAACACAGATAGGTCAAAGGGTAAATATAAGGAGAAACTTTACAATATTTAAACAAAATAAGAATGAAAATACAATGTGCCAAAATTTATGGCATGCAGTTAAAGTATGTTTACAGGATAAATTATAGCACTGATTATATATATTACAAAAGAATATCTAAAATTAATAATCTAAGCTGACATTCCAGCAAATTAGGAAAGGATGAGCAAGCTGAGCCTAAAGTAATGAGAAGAAAAATTAACAAAAATTCATGGTAAAAAATTAATACTGTTGGAAAGAGGAAATCAGTAGAAAATACAAAGCCAAAAATCACTCTTTGAAAAGATCAACATAACTGATACATCTTAGCCAAACTAATAAAAAGAGAAATGATACAAATTATTATCCACAATAAAATATGAGACATCACTACAGACCTCATGAATATTAAAAAGTGAATATTATAGGCAACTCTGTGTCCACAAATTTGATAAGTTAAATGAAATAGACCCATTCCATGAAGAACAATCTGTCAAAACTCACACAAAATGAAATAAACAATACAAATAGGCCTATATCTATGTTTCAAACTAAATAATGATTAATAACTATGATGGTTTGGATCTAGAATGTCCCTCAAAAGCCTCATGTTACTTGGATGATGATTGAATTGTGTGGCTCAACTAGATCAAGTAGATTAATGGTTCCACATGAAGGAGACATTCTTCTCCTGTGGTAGATTGCATCTGGTGTGCCCCCTAAGAGCCGCACAGGGGCAGGTTATTTGATCATTGATTTCCTGTGCGGTGGGAAGGAGGAGCCTGGTCCGAAGGAGTGGATTGCTAGGGCTTGACCCAGAAGGGGAGGATCACTGGGACATGTCCTGGAGGGATGTATGCTAGTTCCTGTCTTCCTTACACTCTCAGCTACCACACCATGAACAGCTTCTCTCTGGCTAGGCCTCCAGCAAAGCCTTCCACCATTGCCACCTGCCCACGTATGTACTGAGACCTTCTCAAATTGTGAGATAAAATAAATCTTTCCTTTCTTAAGTTGTGGGTGTTAGATATTGCATCCCTAACAATGTAGATGTAAGATACTGGCTACTCCTCATTCTCTGCTTCCTGTCTTGAGATGCCACTGACAGCTTTCCTCTAGGTAGGCCCTCTGCCATGCCCTTTCACTAATGCTAACTGATCATTTAATGAACTGAGACCTCTGAGATGTAAGCTAAAATAAATCTTTCCTCCCTTAAATGTATCAGGTATTGTGTCCCAACAACAAGATTGTGATTAAGACAGAAATCGGTACCAAGGCTGGATGTCAGTGCAATGACTTTACCTGACCATTTAGTTCAGAAGCCTTTGAAATTGGTTTGCAGAAGTTTGGAAATGTTTTAAGATGCTAACTAGAGAAGATTTGTTGTAAGACAAGGTGGATGAGAAATTATGGTCCCAGCTCAGAAGACAAAAATGCCAAAAGAAGTGCAGATCCAAAAGGCCAGGCTCAAGATGTTTTGGGTGGAAAGGGGGACTCGTGGTTTAGAAATTGCACTTGTTGCACTGTGGCAAAAAAGTGTTTCTGTATTTTGCCTATGTCCTGAGACTGCCTGAAAATGAGGTTAAGGCCACTAGACTAATTAATGTAGTAGAGAAAATTTTAAGGCAATCCAATGTTCGGACTCTCACATGGGTATTGTTTGGTGCTTTTAGCCAGATTTATACTGAAAATCATGAAAAAAATGGCAGAAAGATGTAATAAGTTTCAAATTTTGCAAGAAAGAAACTGCAAAGATGGAACAAATGACATCATGGTTACTGAAAAGACTGGCATTAAAAAATAAGCCAGGTACACTGCATCAGGACAAGAGGAAAGTTGGCTTGAAGGCGTATTAGAAATCAGCAAGATTCTACCCTTCACCAGTTCAACAGTGAAAAAGCAAAAGACTCTGCTCCAAGGATGGCACTCCAAGGCACCCTGTAAGACTGCATAGAGAAGTGTTTGCCAGCGTTGAACCATCTAAGAACACAAAGGCCTCTGCAGCCATGATCATTAAGATCCAGCTACTTTTTAAGCCAGAGTATGGCATCAACGACACAGTGCTTATTTATAGGCATGCAGAATGCAAGAGTTACAGGGTCATGGAGACTTCTACCCAGATTTCAGAAGAAGGGCCAGCAGTGGGTGCCCAAGAGGGCAGCACAAGAAGCTGTGACACGAAGCTGAAGTGCAGTGGAGATCCCAGGAATTGGGAAGGACCAGCAACACGGGACATCTGCTGAGGAAAGCCACAGACAGTGAGCAGAGTTCCTCCAAGAGAGATGCCAACACATTGGCATCAGGCAATGCCATAGAAGCTGGGCAGTCCAAGCCCTTCACAGCTATCTCTTTGCCAAAATGGACTGGAGCTACAAAATTTGGTGTTTTCCCTGATGGGTTTTAGTCCTGCCTTGATCTGATTTCTTTTTAATCCCATTTTCCTTCCTTTGGAATATTTGCACCGTACCATTTTATGTTGAAAATATGTAACCTTTCTTTGATTTTCACGAGACCTCAAAGCTAAGAGTTTGCTGTTAAGACTCTGGCAACTCTTAGAGTTGGACTAAATACATGTTTGTATAATGAGATGGCCACGAGTCTTCTGAGGGGCAGAGGCAGAATACCGTGGTTTAGATCTAGAATGTCTCCCAGACACCTTAAGTACTTGTAAGGGAATGTGAGTGTGGGGGTTATTGGATCAAATGGATTAATCTATCGATTTTTATGTAGTAAGAGGTGGACACTGATTGAGAGGGTCAGGTCACTCAGGGTGCAGCCTGGAAGGATATATTCTTGCTCCTGGCTACTCCTTGTTCTCTTCTTACTGTCTTGAGATGCCACAAGCAGCTTTTCTTTATTTAGGCCTTTTGCCATGCCTTTCCAGTTTCACCAGCTGACCATGAGTAAACTGAGAGCTCTGAACTGTGAACTAAATAAATATGTCCTCCCTTACGTTATAGATGTCAATTATTACATTCCAGCAACAAAAAAGTAACTACAACAGTAATTTAAAACAGAAAATGCCAGATAAGTTTAGTATGAATTGAACCAAACATTCAAGGAAATTGTAGCAATACTCTAGAGTATCTTGCAGAAGATAGAAGAATGAGTATTTCCTAACTCATTGTTTAAGGACAGCATTACTCACTATCAAAAACAGACAAAGATTAAAAAAAACACTTTATACCAATATCTCTCATGAGCGTAGTTGTAAAAAATTCCTCTACAAAATCTTAGCAAATTTCACCCAATACTATATGAAAAAGATTATATATCACTTATTTTAGGGTTAAAAGGCTAATTCGACATTCAAAAATAAATAATACAATCCATCAGTATAACAAAATAAAGGATAAAAATTACATGATCCTCTTAACAGGTGCAGAAAAATCATCTGGCAAACTCAATGCCTGTTTTTGATTTTAAAAAAACTATCAGCAAACTAGGAATAAACACTAATTTCCTCAACTTGATAAAGAACACTTTACAATTCATCAGTTTACATGTCTTCTAATCAGAAACTAAAAGCTTTCCTGATAAGATAAAAAATAAAGCAACAAGCCTCCCTTTCTCCCCTGCTTTTCAAAATTATACTGAACTCCTTAGACAATGAAGTTAGACAAGACAAAAGGTAGAAAAGGTATGCATATTGGGATGGGAGTAATGAAGCTATTATGTTTATAGAGGACATGGGGGTCTATGTAGAAAGTCTGAAAAAATCTATTTGGAAAATTCCTGAAACTAATAAGCAAGTACAGCAAGGCTGCAGGATACAAAGCTAATATACAAAGGCCAATCACTTTCTTGCAGACCAGCAATGAACAAGTGGAATTTGAAGTCGCAAACACAAGACTATTTACACTAGCACACCAAAAATGAAGTACTTAAACATCCTGACAAGCAAGTATGAGACCATTTGAGAAAAGATACACACTATGACGAAGGAAATCCAATACAGAAAAAATGGAGAGGGAGTCCATGTTCAAGAACAGGAAGACACAATCCTGCCAAGGCATCACTTCTTCCCAACTTAATAGATGTAATGCAATCTCAGTGTAAGTTTCTGCAAGTCATTTTCTAGAAATAAATAAATCAATTCTGAACTTTACATGGAAAGCAGTAAGCTGACTAGGAGAATAACAAAGTTAGGAATCTGACTGTATCTAAAGTCAAAATTTGCTGTAAAGCTACAATCGTCAAAACAGTACAGTATTTGCAAAAGAATAGGCAAATAGATCAAATAGAAAAACAGATTATCCACATATAAAATAATCTAGATATAAAAATTACACTCTTCACAAAAATTCTCAGATGTAGACTTTACATTCATTGCAAAAATTCTCAGAATAGATAATAGACTTAAAGGTAAGATGAAAAACTATAAACTTGAAAATAACAAATGACATCTTGCTAAACTGGGATATGATTGGAAATTTGTAAGCATCCTACTAAAGGGGATTGGCATACCACTCAGCAGCTAGAACACTTGCTTCACATTCTCAAGAAAATTAGCCAGGTGTGGTCACATATGCCTGTAATCCCAGAACTCAGTACACTGAGGCAAGAGGATTGCCATGACTTAGAGGCCAACTGGGCTCTACAATGACTTTACGGCCAGCCTGGACTACAGAGTGAGAACTTGGTCTCAAATAAATTAATAAACACACAAACTATCAGAAGTGTGACCTATGAAAGGAATAATCGGTAAGCTAGATTTCACTAAACTAAAAATTTCTGTTATTCTAGAGACAACAGTCTCAAGAGGATGAAATGACTAGCTATACTGCTGTAGACTGGGAGAAAATATTTTCAAAATGCTGGTCTGATAAAGGGCTATTATCTAAAACATACAAAGAACCCTTAAAACAACAAGTTGGGCTAGGCCAGTAGCTCAATGGTGGAACATTTACCTAGCATGCATGAGGCCCTAGGTTCAATAATTCAATCATCAGTACTACAGGAGAAAAGAAAGAAAGAGGAAACTCAACAATAAGAAAAATAAGAATATGAACTGATTCAAAAAGAAGCAGACCTGAAGAGCCACCTTACTAAAGAAGACATACGAATTGCACATGAACGGTCTACATCATATGTCATTTTTGAACTATAATTAAAACAATAATATATCACTTCAAGCATATTAGAATGTCAAAACATAGAACACTGACAACACCCGGTGCTGGCAGTGATGTGGAGCAACAGGATCTCACTCATTCCTGGAAGAAATGCAAAGTGGCACAGCCACTTTGATCAGAAGATATGTAAACTGTAGAATTTTTAAATGTTCTTTATCAAGTTGGAACACAGTGTGAAAGTTTCTTATGCAATTAAACCTATTTATACCATACAACCAATCCTTGACACTTATCCAAAAGAACTGAAAACTTACGGTCACAATAAAAGTCTCCATGGGGATATTCATAGCAACTTTACTCGCAATTGCCAAAACCTGGAAGCAACCAACATGTCTTTCATGAAGTGAATGGATAAACAGATGGGTCTATTCAGTAGAGGAATATTATTCAGTACTAAAAAGAAGTGAGCTAACAAGTCATTAAAATGTATGTAAGATACTTAAGCCCAACATTGCAGAAAACACTTGAAGGAATCTTTCAGAGAAGTCGAGAGACAAGCAGCACCAAAAAAAATAAACATGGAGGAAAGGGACCACTCAAAGGAGAAAGTATAACAAAAAAATAGATTAATATTTGAATCATTTGATTGGTATCCTTCTAAATAGTACCAACTGTCTCATAAAATCTGTGAATCTTCCCCTATAATTACTATTTTAATAGTATATAAGTTTGTAAAACATAATAATTACATTCAACATAGGGAATTGGTATAAAATATTCAAAAATATGTATGCATAAAGTTAGGGATAGATAGGCAGGTAAAATGATAAACCAAACCTAGCAAAATGTTATTAATTAGTGAATGAAATGTGAGTAAATAATTTATGAAAGGTTAAAAAATATGAAATACCTAACCATGCCATTCTATTGCTTTAAGTGTAGTATACTTATATATGATATAGATTTAAGTTCATTTAATGCACCAATTCGATAGACTTCGGCTCATTTAATGCAGAGATTCACTCATTTGGTCTTGGATGTAAGCTTATCCTAAGAAAACTGATCGATGCAATGACAACCTGAATGTCTTTTGAACTTACAAACATTTACCTTTCAGTACTCAGCTAAGGAATTTGAAATTTAACTTCTCTCTCTTTCTTTCTCATGTTTTCTAGCCTTATGAATTTCACTGTTACAGTTCTCTTCTTATGTAGACTGGTGGGAGAACCACATTAAAGAATCTCTATATAAAGATACAGTAAGATACAGAAAAAAAGAACTTTTAGCAAATCACCCCAGTAAAGGGCTCTGCTGGACCCAGAGAAGAGGCATCAAGATATGGCCACTGCAGCCCATTCTAGGGATGGAAAACTGAGCTAATACGTGGTGATTTGAGTGGTAAAATGAATCAGATGCAGAACATTAAATATGCTAAATATCACATGGTTTCTCTGATTTGGGAAACCAAGAACACAGGCATTCTATAGAACCAAATGAGTGTGATAGTGGGAGTGACAGGGGGATGGGGAGGGTGTGGGAGGGCCAAAAATGGGGAAGAAAGGGGATCATAATATTGATGTGATACGTATGTGCAAAAAATACTCAAATTCATTGTAAACATTATGTATTGCACATATATATTAATAAAATGGTGGGAAAATGTATATTATTAAGAAAGGGAAGCTTGAGTACTTTGTGTCAAAATTATAATCCCTTCCCCTCCCTCTTTTCGACCTTCCCACACCCTCCACCTCCCCCTAACTCCCACTATCACCCCCATTTGGCTCTGTAGAATGACTTCAGTTTCTACAATACTCCAATGGTAGACAGGTATCATTAAACACCTGTTAAATTGTATAGAATGCAAAATAACAAGAATGTGAACATCAATATAAAACATGGACTTTGGATGATAATGATGTATATTGTGGTTTAGATCTGGAATGTCCCCCAAAAGTCTTAGGTATTTGGAAGTTATAGATTATCTATGGAACCATGCCTGGTCCGGAGGGTGGATTAGGTTACAGGATTGGATTGGGGGCTTACACCTGGAAGGGTCAGAACATTGAGGCGGGACCCAGAAGCTGTGGATCACTGGAACAGAAACTCAAAGGGTATATGTTCCTTCCTGCCTTCCTTCTGGGATTTGACTTAACTTGGCTTCCTGTTTGCAACGCTGTGAGGAGTTGCCTCCACATGGCCTCGGCCATGTGTTTCCACTGCTGCTGGCTGCCCATGAAGGGACTGTGACCTTATGAATCTGTGAGCTAAAATAAACTCTTCCTCCCCTAATTTATGGATGTTGGGTGTGCAGTCATGGAGTCACAGTGATGAGACAGTAACAAATTTTGATAATGGTGAATGCTGTGTATGTAGAGAGGAACTTTCTGCTCAATTTTCTGTGAACCTAAAACTGCTTTAAAAAAATTTAAAATCTGGGCTGGAGGAATAGTTCAGCAGTTAAAGTGCTTGCCTAGCAAATGCTAAGTACCCTAGTTCAATTTTCCAGCACCACATAAGCTGGGCGTGATGGCACAGGTCTGTAATCCTAGCACTCAGGAGGCTGAGGCAGGAAGATTGCTTGGAGTTCAATGCCAGTTTGTGATACATGGTGAGCTCAGAACCAGCCTAGACTATAGAGTGAGACCCTGTCTCAAAAAAAAAAAAAAAAAACTAAAAGTCTCTAAAAGGAAAAAAGAAAATATTGCTGATAGATATATAATATGTATATAATTATATAAGTAGCTGATAGGCATATAATATGAAGAATTTTTGCCCCCTGGAAGTGAATAAAAATTAACACAGCTCTAAACAGAATGTTCTATACA
The DNA here is from genome assembly GCA_004027205.1 of Ctenodactylus gundi. Classification (NCBI taxonomy): domain Eukaryota; kingdom Metazoa; phylum Chordata; class Mammalia; order Rodentia; family Ctenodactylidae; genus Ctenodactylus; species Ctenodactylus gundi. The sequence continues at coordinate 42,927 of PVKB01004540.1, forward strand.
ATGGGCTCTTAAACTGAAATCCATAACCTAAACTCCACGAAAATATATCTACATACATGGGCACTTACACATATTCATCCATCTTTCCCTCTGAATATCAAAGCTTTCACTGAGATTCTCAATGTTTGATCACCCCCCCCCCCCCCCCCCCAACACACACACCTTTGTTCTTTCCCAGCAGACGATACACCATCAGCAAATGGTGCCGAGGAAAGATTCTTCCCTAGGCTCACAAAAGAAATGCCGTTGTGGACTGCCTGCCATGCTTGGGTGTCAGCTGATGCCCCTGCTTGAGGAACAGCTCAACACAACCCTTCACAGAAGCTGTCCATGTTCTCAAGGTCCGAAAATGGAGAGGAAACATTGTGACACTCAGAATAGCATCTTCACAGACACAACCTTGGCCCACTGAAGGCCATTCCCCCAAAGGACAGCATGCAGTCATAGCAAGCAGTATAAGTACTGTCACAGCAATGCCTAGCTCTCCCTGACTTTTCCATCTGCAGCCTGACCTGAAAGCCATTCTTTAAAACCATGTGCCTCAATGTATTATGTGGTTTCCTATTTCTGCTACAAAGTAAACACAGGTAAAAGAAAATTCTGAGGGAAACAATTCTGTTCTCTCCCATTCTGTCGCTTGGGAGGACATGCATCCCTCTCTATCAGGGAGTGGCAGCCTTCTCAACCTCACAACCCTGGGTCAACTGTCTACAATCTTGTTTTTGTAATTAAATACGTTTGGCACCTCAATTACCTTCAGATCTTCTGTGCTCTCCTCACACCTTTTCATCAAGCCAGCCTCCCATTCCTCTTGATCTTCCCATAATGATATCAGGTTTTTCCTTTCCCTCAGCCCTGGAATGGCCAGGAGCACTCAGCACAATAATAGTGACATGGACTACCTCCACTAGTTTAGCCTATTACTTAACCCACGATAAAAAAAAAAATCCCCTTTTATTCAAAAACAAAACATTAAGTCCTTGTTGTGTGTCTCCACTGAGTGTAGGAAGTTTAACACAACTCTGTGACACAGCATTATCTTCCTTCGTACAGAGCAGGTTACTGAAAAATCCTTAGTAGCCAAAGCAGTGTACACACTCTACCGAGGCCTCTTTCATGAGCTTCCATCAGTCTTGCCTACACACTGATGAAGAGCAAAGGATCTGAACAGACTCATGGAGCACCTGCCACATGATGACTCTACTGCCAACACACTTAGACCAAGTACCAGGTCCCGGAGGAGAACTGCCAGGAAGTCCATTCCACTTCGCCTTGGGAAACGCCTCCTCCTACATTCTGGCAAGTCCTCTCTCTACTTTGGGGTTCAATCCTTCTGATCAAAGGTGCTGGCTGGCAATTATATAGTCTTTCAATTAGTGTAGTATTAGGGAATATGTTAAGCACACTTCATAGACACAGTGCAGTGGGAAAACAGTCTTTCACAAGAAAAAAATCTGAGTCTCTGGTACAAAGTGGCAAAAGGCTGTCTTGATCACCTCTGGCCATTTTACTTGCTGAACTTCCTCAATATCAGCTTCACAGCCAAAGTTATGACCATGGAGGTCTGGAGGAACAGCACAGCAGTTAAAGCACTTGCTTTGCAAGCTCAAGGCCCTGAGTTTGATTCCCCAGTACCATTTAGCACTGAGCATGGTGGTGCATGCCTGTAATCCCAGCACTTGGGAAGCTGATGTGGGAGGACTGCCATGAGTGTGAAGCCAGCCTGGGCTACATGGAGAGTTCAGGACCAGCAGGACTATACAGCAAGACCCTGTCTCTCTCTCTATATATAAAAACTATGGAGGCTCTGAGAAGCCAGAGTGTGTTAGTCACTTTACTGTTGCTGAGAAAAACATACCTGACATCCACAACTTAGAAGAGGAAAAGTTTACAGTTACAGAGGGTTCAGTCCATGACTATGAGGCAGAAACAGAAGGGCATGACATGGAAACACTGCTCATCCCATGGCAACTAGGAAGCAGAGAAAGAAGGAAAGAGCTCAGGTTATGACTATAGCCTTCTGGGCCACATTTCAGTTTACTCCCCTCTTCCAGCCAGGCCCTGCCACCTACCAGTATATTTAGCTATAAACTCACCAAGGGATTAACTCACTGGTGAGCACAGCACACCCCAATCACATCTTCCCAAGCCCCACCCATCTCCAGACGAACTTGTGGCAAATATTTCAGGTTTAAACCATAACATAGGCTGAACTGTGGTTCTCATTCTGGACAGAAAGCCAGGAAAGACTTTCCAAGCTGGGATGTGGTAAGATTGAAACTGTATTTTAAGGCAAAATGAGTCTGGCAAGGTATGAGGGATGGCATGAAATGGGGACAAAGGAGGGGAGCCTCAAAAATAACACAGTTCAAACAATAAAAGGAGGGGAAATCCCTTTCCCTGAAAACAATGTGGGCATGTTCCAGAGTCCCTGGCATGTGAGTGCCTGCATCCCTACTCCTTATACAAACTACCTGACTAAAATGTAGAGGAAATTAAAAAGGATTTAATATTTGCAGCAAAAGTCTCTTTCCAAAAGATAAACATCAACTCTTGATAGAACGATAACAAACACGTGAGCTCTGAGAGTTACCAGTTTGCTCCTGAGGCCTATGCTAAGACCAAAATGAAGGTAAGGATGTCTCCTTTTAAATAACACATACTTCTCCACTGGAGCAGAACAGATGCTCTCCTCTTTGGAAAGTGCTGAAAATCGCAAAATAAAGACTTTGTACAACCTTGTCTCTAACTTGGGTTCTCACTGTGTGTTACATCAATAATATAAAATGAGGATGATCCCTGTTAAGATACAAAATATCACTTGTCCTTTTCAAATTTAACATCACAAGTATAATTTGTCCCACTAACAGGAAGGCAGTCACTAATGAGCCCCAAAGGAAAGTTGGGTTTGACTGAGAGCCTGAAGGAGGGAGAGGCCCCGGGCAGGAGGAGGGCACCCGGGAGCGCACAGCAGGAGAAGCTGGGGTGGGAGGCACCTAAAGATGGAAGGCAGGCTGGGCCTGGTGGCACATGCCTATAATCTCAGCACTCTAGGAAGCTGAGGCAGGAAAACCACAAATTCAAGCCCAGCCTGGGCAATTTTCATGACTTAGAGAAACCTGACCTCAAAATCAAGAACAATGAATGGTCTCTCTAATATGAGAAACCCAGATCACAACTCTTATGGAACTTAAAAGGAAAAACAAAGTGAAACAGGGGGGTAGGGTCGGGAGGGAGGGAGGGTTGGATAGGGAGAGGGACAAAAGGAGAGTGGGAAAGTCCTTGTCACCGTGACAAGATACGTATGTGCACAAAATGCTCAACTCCACTGTAAACCTTAAATTTTGCACGTATACATATCAATAAAATGGGGAAAAACAAAACAAAACAAAAAACAAAGTGAAACGGGTGGGTAGGGCAGGGAGGGATGGAGGGATGGGTAGGGGAGAGACAAAAGGAGAGTGGGAAAGTCCTTGTCACCTCGACAAGATACGTATGTGCACGAAATGCTAAACTTCATTTAAAACCTTAAATTTTGCACTTATACATATCAATAAAATGGGGGGGTGGGGGAATCAAGAACAAAAAAAAAGGTCTGGTAATGCAGCCCAGTGCAAAGGCTCTGGGTTTATCACCAGCATCTTACACCCAAAAAGGAAAAAAAAGATGCCCCAAGGAGCTAAGGAATGATGCTTGCCAAACTCAAGATTCTGCTGAAAACCAGCCCTGCTCTAACATGTTCAACGAAACTTACATCTGCCTCTAAAACTAGACAGCTTGGTCCTTATGACCCTGGCTTAGTCCTTGCTGCGTGTCCCCAATGAGTGTACAAACTTTGGGTTGCTCGTGTACTCCAATAAAGGACAACTATCTACTCGTTTTTTCCTAGAAAAAAAGGAAAGAAAAGTAGAATATTTAATTTTAATCCCCAAGGTTTCAGATGGCCTGAAGACAGCAGGTGTCAGTCACCTTTCCCATATGGCCCAGAGATGCCACTGAAATTTCAACTGTGAGACTGGTCTATGTTTCATCAAAAGAGCACGGGCAGGTTCATCTACATGGCTAGAAAGAGCCAAAGCCAGGTGGGAACAAACAAATGACTTCAAGCTGAGTTGGAGAGCATTTCGTCATTCACCACCCCAAGAATTAAATACGAAGAGCTTCTCTCCAGTCCTGGAATAGGAACCCCAGTACCACAGGCCTCTTTAGGATCTGCAGCAAACTTGTTTTTTTCACACAATACGGGACCATTTCTCATTTTCCCTGGGGAGGGAAAACAATGTTTAATTAGGGGAAAAAAAAAACCCCAGCCAACTCAGCCAAAAAAGGAGCCGTTGGGTGACAGACCCACTAACTCATTGGACATGACAGCGCATGTCCTCAAGTCCACCCAGGGAACCCTGGAGTCCCTAGAGATCAGCATCCTCAAGCGGCAGCTCTCTAATTGGCTCCTCCCAGTTGCTGCTGAGTGCCTGCCCCACATTCAGGGCAGAGCCAACTGCTTCCTGGGCACCTCGACACACTGGTGGCCTAATGAGTCACGGTGACCCACGCACACTCACCAGTGCTAAGTAGTCCACTTGTGGTGCTAACCCGGGAGGGGGCAGAGCTGGGCTGCACAGCTGCGCAGCGCTTCCAGCAGGGCTAAATGAAGAGGGTGACCCAGTGACATCTTCTTAGGATAGTGACTGGGCAGGCAGCATCCCCAAGTGAAATATCAGTGCCTTTCCATCCACTAGGGATCAACACCAGCCGCCTGGTTCAGCGACTGCAGCCCCACATTTCCGTAGTAACTGGCCTTGGAAGCTCTCACTCTAGTTTACTGTGATACACTCTGCAGGAGAAGCAGTGTCTGCTGGTATTTGCCCATCAGATTCAGCTAAATTAATTGAGATTCATTTCCACTGAAAAACAACATGCAAGCAAAGCCCTGTACAGAAAGAATCTCTGAGTTAAACAACAGGCCTGAGTTGCTTTTGTGGGGACTTTTCTATGCAGGTTACCATGGCATTCTCTCTGAACATATTTTATACTTTAAATATACAAAAATACCACAAAACTGTTTGGGCAACGTCTGGAGGGCACCACCCACAAATAACGTACATGTAGCTCGCATTGTTTTATAACTGGTTATATTGGCTTCAGACAAAACTGGTTTGTTTGGGCTTTCACTAAGTCACACATTCATTATTTCTCTGACTTTCTACCTGGAGGAAACTAAAAACCAGTAACCTGGTCACCCCCAGATCTAGTGGCTGTGGTGACAGGAGACCCAGGAGTGATCCTTGATCATGGTAAAGCTGAGGAGACCAAAAGTCTCCCTCACCCTCAGCTACCCCAACTTCCACCCTAGAGTTAGCCACATCTAAACTGAGTTTAATTGCTTTGATGCAGTTGACCCCATTGCCTTTCCTAGAGATCGATCCTCTTTTAAAATAAAACCATCATTAGAAGGAGAATGTCCTGGGAGTACCTCACTGGGAAGGAGCCCACGAAGGCTTTCTCCTCTCATAGGAGGAACCTCGGGCGGCAGGGAGGACTGGGCCTAGTGGAAAGGAAAGAAGGATGAAGCCAGGTGGATTTCTGACACTCCCTTCTCCCCCTCAAACAAGGTCTGATCTATTCTTAATGGACTGACTATATATATAATTTTCTATGTTCCAAAGAAAGCATATGCAATTCTCTAGCAGACATTTAGCCTAAAACCATATATTGGCTGAGATCTTGATAAAAAAGCCAAAGGATTCCCAGTTTCACTTGGACAGATGTACACTGCTACAAAATCTGCCCAGGAGTTTACCAAGCATAGAAACACACCCAACTTTGATGGCTGAAATTTCCATAGAGAGCTTCCCTCTCTTGCCCAGGTTCATTAAGCTTAAAGAGAAGCAATTTTGAACCATTTCCACCAGGATAATTTTTCCCTAAATAATTGTTTTAACAAACCAATCACAACTGGATAAAAACAATGAAAAATACATTACTTCCTATGAAACAGAAACTAAATTTGAAGCAGCATTTACCATTTTTACTTGATATATTAAAATTTTCTTTTGATGGCTCTTAAAGACTCTATATCCTCTTAATAACAATCACCACTTGTTGGTTCTTCCAATGTGTCAGGTACAGTGCTACAACTATACTAGGTACCATGTCACTTAATCCTCATGCCATCCCTGAGAGGTATCTAGACTTACCTACATTTTGTGTGTTAAGTAACTGAGATTACGTGAGGTTAAACATAGGCTCAAGAGGAAAGGCTTATCCCAGGATACCAAAGGCAGTGCCTTAAACACTTCAGCAATAATCACTCTAAAATTAAATCCTAAACTATCTCCCCATGAAGATATGTCATGAGAAGCAGAAAAATGAGTGAGCTGAAATAACATAGTCTGTCTAGAGCCGAGAATACATTTTCCTAAAAGGGAGGCCTTATTTTGAGCTTTTACCAACCCAGTAGAGGTTTTAAGAACAGGCTTTTAGCAGAATTCCAATCTTTTGCTACTTGAGCCTTACTTTTAGTTAAAGTACCTCCATTAAGGGAAAAAGGTGGCTTGGAAAAGGGCAAAGCCCTTCACTGTCTCATTTGTTCCAAAGTAACACTGAAATGACCAGAGCGGTAATGCGTCACAACAATCCAACTGGAAATTTTCCCATCTGTCATTAGCTTCTGACTAAGATGTTCTTAGTGTTTCCCTCAGCTGAACTAAACTTTGAAAGCTTCTTGCTAACTTTCCTTTCTTAGAGAATTTACTTTAGAAAACTGTGAATGTGGTTCTTTCTCTGATCTTTTGAAATATAACTCTTCTCTTTCTCTTTCTCCTTTCAGAGCCCAGAAACGTCCATCTCAAGGATCTGGTATCTGTGTCTTTGAAGTGTAATCTTCAAGAGCTTGGAGTACGGCTCAGATAGTTTATAACCTATCTTAGATTTAATCACCAGCATGGGGTAGTAGTGTGGGGTGGGGAGGTAGGAAGGAGAAGAAAAAAATGTAATCGTCGAAAAGGCAAACTATCTCCCAGACTTTGAGGGAAAACAGGAGTCTAATTTCAATAAGCACCAACTAAGGCCTAACTGTATGGACCAGCCTACTTCCTGACATATATATCTTATTACCTTTCCACTAGCTTTCTCCACACTCAAACAAAATGCTCCCCACTGTTTCAGTGGAATTGAGCTCAATCTCTCTCTCCCATTGCACAGATAGGAACATGACTTTCTCTTTTGTCTTATCCCATCCTGTGCATTTTTTCTTTGATGCTTTTGGGTTCGTTATAACCTGTACCAACCCATCCTTACTCCATCGCTAATGACCCTGTGTTTGTAGTGACCCAGGAAATGCAGAGTCTTTTTTTTAAGGTGACAGGTAGAAATAAGTATGGAGGGCTCTAGATACTGAACCTTGCTATGTTTTCTATTCTTCTTTGATCAGTTGGCAGGAAGGCTGCAGGGAAATTATCCCAAATAGGTAGAACATAGTATATCTATAACCACTGTGTATCACAAATACGTACTAATTTTTTAAAAAGGGAACAAAAAAAAGAGAGAATAAGACATTCATTCCTGCTCAGACCTCTACCCTGCCATCACCAGGCCTACTTCCCATAACTGAAGATTCACTGGGTGTCTTACTTACTCTCCTGTTGCTGGAACATAACGCCCGGCACTCACAACTTAAGAGAAAAAAGGTTTAAAGGTCTCAGTGTAAAAGCCCACTCCTGGTTGGCTGGCACAGGCAAATGGGCACAGCAGAGGGCCTGGAAGAAGACAGATGCTTGTCGTGTTGCAGCCAAGAAACAGAGAAAGAAGTCAGGAAGGACCTAGGGACAGGGATACAAGGATACAGGACAGGACACACCCTCAGTGATCTGCCCCTCTCAGCCAGGCCCCACCTCTTAGCAGCATGTGAAATTCATAGATTAATCTGCTGTACCCAATTAACCCTATTATCCAATCACCTTCCAAATATATGAGGCTCTAGAGAGATATTTCAAGTCCAAACCATAACACTTGGGTTCATATGATCTTCAGGAAAGGAAATGCTGCTGCACTGGACTCTGAAAGAACATGTCTGGTAATGTCTGCACTCCACTATCTCTAAGAGACCTTGAAAGATACAGATCATTATCAGCCCACCAAAACTACATTACATTTCAAAAATTTCCATCCCACCTACACTGTCTTCTGTACAGAGCTCAGTGGATGTTCCTTCACCCCATCAAGTTTCAGCAGTTCTTATCTGAGCAGTTGTGATGTTGATGTCTTGACTTAGTCAAAGGGAAAAGGCTTTAACTATTTTTGAAGCTGGCATCGGGCAGAGGAATTGCTGCATAATTCGATGTGTGGGAACTCACACCAAAAAGTCCCTTGGAGATCCAGATCTTTAGTCCTGTGCCAGAGGAGGCATCTCACTAGGCTGGGTGACCCCACTCAGCAGGCTGTGTTCACAGCATCTCCAAACAGGCACTGTTGATACATTTTGGTCCTAACAACTCTAGCAATCCCTGGTCCTGGTCAGGAAGAAAATAAAAGAATTTGGAATCTGTAAGCTTACAAGGCAAGTTGTAAGTTAAATCTAGGGTAAAAAAACATGATAGTCCCATTTAATGTGTACCTACTACGTGCCAAGTGCTTTGCATTCTCCTATTATTTTATTATTCCAACAACCTCAACTGAGAACTACTGTCACTCCCATTCTAGGTCACACAAGCCGGAAAGGTCGGAACCAAGATTCAAATTAGAATGTGTCTAATTCTAAGTTCTATTTCTTTCATTGTACAATGTTATATTGAATTTTGGTCATTAGGCAATAAATAAATAAGCCTGTAGTTCTTATCCCTTTGTTCCCTCAGGGAATACAGCCATTTGTGTAGCATTCAGAGGATTCACTCTGTGGCTCCGATGTTAAGTACTGTTTGTGTTTGCTTGCTTGCTTGTTTGAGACAAGGTCTTGTTCTCCATTCCAGGCTGGTCCTGAACTCACTCTAGCCCAGGCTGGCCTCAATTCACAGCAATGCTCCTGCCTCAGCCTCCCAAGTGATGGGACTACAGGCATGTGTAACAACTCTCAGCTTACATGGTATAAGCATTTACAAAGGGTGTGCAATGAATTGAGATAGAGAACAAAGGTGAGGATTTTGCTGGGAAGTTAATAATTTGGTTTAGACACGTCCTCACAGGACATTCAGATGGAGAGGCTCAGAGACCCTATGGCTGCTGACCTGCAACGCAGGAGGAAGGACTGGGTTAAAGGTGAAGGGATGGGAGTCTTCATCAGCACAGGCTTGTTCACAAACCTCAGGTGTGGACGACACTCCCAGGCTGCATGGAAAGAATGAAAAGACACGGGGCTAAGGACAAAGCCCTGGAGCCAGCAGAGAAGGAACTAGGGCATGAGACACAAAGAAAGGTAGGAGAGAAAAGAAAATGATGGGAGAACAACAGGGGAGGAGCCGGCCACTGGAGTCCCGGACTTCAGCAGAGTCCAGCGAAGGAGGCTGAGCAGAGCTGGCTGACAAGGGAGCGCTGGGCAGCGAAACAGTGGTGACGAGTGAGGGGCTCCCGGCAGTCAGACAGCAGAAGAAGTCAGGGGAAATGCCGCAAGGAATCTAGTAGTTTAAAGTAACAGCGAATATCTACAGACTACTTACTAAAAGGGGTATCCTATTTACATATAGTAACTCACCGAATCCTCACAGTGATTCCATGGGGAAAGCGTTGTTATCCTCTCTCAGTGGGGGATGAGGAAAGTGAAGCCCGTGAGAGTGAAATAATTTACCCCAAACTGCCAATCGAACAGGGAGCAGAGATCACAACTGAATTCAGGCAATCGGGTTTCTGGCTTTCTTTCCCTCCAGCTAAATTGCTTCTCTAGGAGAAGAAAGACAAGGTGGAGGCACTTGGGCATGGTTATGCTTTTAAGATTCCCCTAACAGCCTGGGAATAGAACTACCATTTCAGTGCGAGCTTTTCTTGAACACCACAATAAGGAGTTTGCTTTAAGTCAGGATATAGTCAGAAGCATCTGAAAGGTTTCAAGCAAAGAAATGACATCATCACATGTACTTAAAAAAAAATCAAGAGAACGATGTAAGGGAAAGAAGCTGGCTTTATAGAGGAGAGGTGACTCTTTTTTCCAAAACATGAACGAAAAGAGAGATAAGTATTTTTTTAATAGATAAGATTAAAGGGAAAAGAGATAATTCACCATCTAAGAACTTGTCTCTGAGAAAGAAAAGTCTTGGTCTCACCTGGAGTGATTTAAGAATGTGATGATGTGGCTCAAGGGAGAGAGAGAGAACTAGAAACAGCCAGAAAAGGGGAGTAGAAGAGGAATGCATCTGGGAATTTTAATTAAAAAAAGAAGTCACAGGAACTAGAAACCTCAAACCATCCAATAAAGTCCTCAATAAGAAATCACTATAGAGCCTGGCTGTAGATTCTAACCTGCATGTGTGTGTGTGTGTGTGTGTGTGTGTGTGTGAGAGAGAGAGAGAGAGAGAGAGAGAGAGAGAGAGAGAGAGAGAGAGAGAACAGGAACACTGGTTAGAATGAACAGTTGAGATTCTGGGGATTTAATACAGCTGAAGACCAAACATTTTAAAAAGAGAGAGGGAAACATGAAGACACTGGTGCATTGGTGAGATCTGGGTTTTTAGCAGCAGCAATTTCAAGCAGTGATCAAGTCTGGACTGTGACCCAGGGGAGAGAGCAGCAGCGCATAGTCTACCTACCACCATCTTTGGCAAATTCTGTCATGAGACTTTGGTTTATGGACTGAAGGGACTGGGGTATATCACCCCAACATACGCCACTTTGACATAAGAACAATTTTGAGCAAGAGACAACTGAGGATCAGCAGACATGGGTGAAAACTCTGTCTCTCCCCAAATTTGCCTAAAAGCACAGCATATAATTCTCATTGTGCAGCTATTTGCCTGTCCCTCTTTTGTACTGGAAGGCAGAATGAGAACCCATGTGAAATTTTTTAGCCAAGTGAGGCCACTATGAGAACTCTGCATAAGAAGCCTTACTAAATGAGCTCTTTGCCATCAGTTCCCTCCCATATTCAAGTTATTTACCTTCCTTTAATTTACTGCCCTTAAAAGCTGAAAATTTTGCTTTGTCTTGCCACTTCTCCATGAATTTATCTTCTGTATGGCTCCGGGTCTAACCAGCTCACTGAGGCCTTCATCCCATTTCTAGGAGGCCCATATGTATATCAAATAAAATTTTCCCTGTTAATCCATATTTTTAGTTCAATATGCAGGGCTCTTTGAATTTAAATTATCCAAAACCATCAAGTATTCATTTTCTTGATAAGACATACTGAGGAAATAGTCTTGGGTCATATGATTCATGAAGTTCTGCCACCTTCCCTGAAGCAGCTAAACCCTCAATACAACTCAATACAACTATTACATTACCTCAGTGCATGGGAAAGTTCTATTTAAGAACAATTTCCACCATTATGTTATCAAATCATTAAGATCACTACCTCAATTCTCACTCTGTTGCTGACACTCAATTCTTAAAATCCCCAGTTATTTTTCATTCTTGGGTGAAATGCCTGTTAAGATTTTAGTTGGCCTACTACAACATGATTATCCATGGATTTTTCTCTTTGATTGGTTGGTTGGTTGGGAGGTTGTTTTATTTTGTTTTGTTTTATTTTGTTTTGTTTTGTTTTCTCCAGCAACTGGCAGGTTGGCTGCACAAGCCAGGTGAAGTTTCAAAGAAGGCTTTTGAAATGGTTAAACTTAATTGCTAACTTGATTGGCTCAGGAGCTGCATACAAGATTAGTAAAGCACACTTCTGGATATGTCTGGGAAGTGGTGTAGGTATGTCTTTGGGTACTTACATGGTATACATTGATATCTGGCCCCTCCTGTCTGGTGTGGTCTCCTGCTCTGCCTCCCAGCTTCCTTGAACTAGTTGTCATGATGCTCAGCCCTGCCTGCCTTAGAGTCAACCAACTATGGCCTGAATCTTCTGAAACCAGGAGCCAAACCAACCTCTCCTCCTTTAAGTCGTAAGTATCAGGTAATTTGTCCCAGCAATAGAAAAACTCACTGACACTGCCTTGAAGAAATGAGTGTGACAAACGGGAGCTGAAGTCCCAAACACCTGGCTGTGAAAGGGAACAGAGTGCAGAGAAGATCCCTGGCTCAGTGGTCAGTTCTGGTATCAATCTTCATTTATAACTCAGTAGCTGAATAGATATATAACATCAGGATAGTCCTTCCTTATGGGGGGTTAATACCCACTGGGCTCGGTTGTTCCAAAGGTTACATAAGATCAAGTATGTAAAGCACTAAGCACAGACCCTAGCACATAATAAATCTTCATTTAACTGAAGCTATTATTGTCAACAATATCATCAGGTTTCCAAATAGTATTCTTAAAATAATGAAGTGCTTGTAAGTCACTGCTGAGGAGTTGCAGTGTCCTCAGAGAGCTCCAGAGTGATGAGGAGGCAGTCACAGAGTAGTAGTAGGGACAGCCTGAAGTGGGGCCATAACCAATTTTAAGCTATCAACATGACACCCTTGAAGGCACATATGACTCCTCTCCTCCACTTGACGGTTGTCTGAGAATTTCTCCCAAGGTTTTTTAGGAATTCATTCATCGATAGATAGACAGATGATAGATAGATGATGATAGATAGATAGATAGATAGATAGATAGATAGATAGATAGATAGTGAGAGTTATAGCTCTATAGTTATATATAAGCTACTCTATTGTGGGCCATGCATCTACCATGCAAAGCGGATTTTTAAAAATAAAGAGGATACGGCCCTTCCTTCCCAGAGCCCATGTCAGCCTTTACAACACTGCTAAGTATGCGCCACACGGGAGAAGCAATGTGACTAGGGACTTCAAATCACCTATACAAGAGTTGGAGGAAGCTGTACGTGTAAGACATGAGCAGAAGCTAGCAGGTGTGCTGAGAGCTGGGGGTGGGAAGGGACACAGCTAAGGCGCTGTGGCAGAGTGATGAGGTCAACATGGGCAGTGCGGCTCGTTGGGTAGGCCCTGTCCAGGGAAGCCATGCTCAAGCAGGCCTTGCAGGGGTTTGTGAAGCAGGTTAGGGCAGCCCGTGCACCGCCTTCAGCACAAGAGTGAGAGGACTAGGCCAGGAAACTGTTTGGAGAGGGAGGTGTCCACCAACAAAGTCAATAGCTGCTGAAAGGTCAAGATAAGAAGGATGGGGAAATGTCACCGGAGGTCCCCCCAACCTTGGCAAAGTTAATTTCAGAGATGAGAAGGGGGTGAATGCTGAATCACAGATGCGGAGGCTGCAAGTATGATTAATCCTTTAAGAAACTAGATGGTGAAAACTGCAGAGGTTGGACAGTAGCCAGGTGGAAGCACAAGTTTAAGTTAAGAGAGCTCATCTAAATGCTTACGGGGAGGAGTGGGAAGGAGGAGGCTAAGCAGGTGGGACAACATAACGTGCCCTAGGTTGGGCTTGAAATGGACCTCAGTCTCTTACCTTTCCAGGGTAGACTCGAAGCACCCCAGAGCCCACGGTCCCAGAGGGGGATGAGAGGGGAGAAAACAAGGAAGGGGCTAAGGAACGGGTATAAGCCACACAACTGTGGGCAGACTGACTTACACCTTACTAGTACACTAGGCCTAGATTTCAGTCAAAGCACCACCACTTGAAGGAAATGTGACTGAAAAATATTTTTAACTTATTTTATGGAACAAAATTGTTGACTCTTCATGAAAACCTTTAAATTCTTTAAATGCTCTGTAGAGAAGGTCCGTACTGGCAGCCTGTCAATCCAATCCCACTGGCAGGCCAGTATTTTGCCTAAGTAGCATCCTAAAATTCAGCAAATTTCACACAATAATCTAGGCTTCTGAGGTCTCTTGGAAACGTAAAGATCAAGCAGTACCAGTCCCGCGTGGCACCCACTGGGCAAGTTCCTGACTGTGGCCTTATCACGACGGGTACATGCTCTCTACCTGGCTTGACATGGCCTCATGTGGCCTCTTCATGGCCCTGCCTATCTCCCAAGCACACTCTTTCAGTCTTGCAAGGAACTGGGTTAGATGCTGCTGCCATCTGTCCTAGCCCCATGTCAGTATTGAGCACCTTCTGTCTACAGGGCGGAGAACTAAGGCACTGAGCACAAAACTACAATGGGCACTCTGCTCCTGCTCATTGAGTGCAGAAGCCTGGGAGGCAGGCAGAGCTTTAATTTCAGCAGGATGGGGCATGACAACACAGATTTAACTCTGCATTTAGAAAACATTCCAGCTGTCTGTGCAGCCCACACACCCACTGATGAACAAAAGCACATTCAGAATGGATGCTCAATTTGCTATAGAAATCTTGATGTGAATTCCTGGAGTTTGACACTGCCTGTAGCCATATCACTTCAGCAGTCAGGCCAGAACCACATTCTGAAGAGGGCAATTCAGTATAATACAAGAGAATTTAGGATAAGCACTGGAGTCACTTTGGTATGAGCATTCTCATCACCCTTCTTCCTTTCTCTTCACAAGTTGGGGTCATTTCCAGTACGGTGCAGTTATCTGACTTGGTCTTTGCTGGACTCACCTAACGATGCATTAAAACAACAGAACAGGTTTGATCCTCAGGGCTCAGAACATTATTTGTTTTGCTCAAACTCCTACACTGGGTCATGTGGCCCACGCAAAGCCTCCCTGGCTGCCTGAGTGCCTCGAGGGTACTCTGCTCAGGATAAGGTGTCTGGTGGAAGGGCTTTTTCACTACTGTGCCTTTAACAATTTCTTCTGCAGACAGATAGGGGAAACAAATTTGATAAGTAATGTGGGCTGAAAAATTGCTCACCCGAGAGAATGACCTTTATATTTTGCAGTACAATTAGTTTATAATAAGAAACAAAGAGATTAAATACCTGAGGCCTCAAAGAATTTCAGAAAATAAGACTAAACTAGAATACTCTCGTTTTGAGAACTAGAATTAATCAAAAGCACTGAAGGGGTGTGACAGAAGTTGAGGAAGGAGAAGAGGGTTATTCTACATTCCTGGCTAAGGAAATGACAGGATTTGGAAGTGAGACCTGCTCTGTTGACCCTGGGTCCTCTGCCTTATAAATCAAAGGTTATTAACACATGTTTCACAGGGTTATGCTGAAAACAGAATGAGAAGCTTTGCAAAGTAGCTGGTTCACAGCAAGCATTCAGTAACTAAGAAGCCAAGGCAGCTCTTCTACACACAGTCAAACAATGTTGGGGACTTTTTTACAGTATCAGTTACCAAAATTAGACATCTGAATTACTGAGCTGATAGTCTAATTTTCAAGCTATTCAAGAGCTTATTATGGAAATTTTAAGAACCACTAAAAAAATAAACACTCGGGGAGAAGGGCTAGAACAGTGATCACCAGGCTTTTTGGAACCAGAGAGCAATTCTGCTGATCTGACAGGAGGTAGGGCTCAGGTGGCAATGTCAGTGATGGGGAGCAGCTGTAAATACAAACAAAGCTCCACTTGCTCACCTGCTACTCACCTCCTGCTGTGTGGCGCAGCTCCTAACAGTTCTTGAGCCAGGGTTGGAGACCCCTGTGCTAAAAGACAGACATGAAAGGGAGAATGCTTTTCACTATTCCCTCCTCTTTACACATTTGGGAATTTTCCCAGCTTTATTAAAGTATAATTTACATATAATAAGATTCACTTAAGTGAATATTCTAATGAATTTGGGTAATGAATAAGTATGTTCTAATCTAATCATTCCACTAAGATAAGCAATACTTCTGGCATACTAAAAATCCCCCCCATGCCCCTTTGCAATCAATTCCTTCCTCTACCTGAATCCCCAGGACCCCCATCTGCTGCCTGATATGATCAGTTTGCCTCTTAAATGTCATTATAAGTGACACCATGGAGCATACAGAACTTGAACTTGTGCTTAGCACGTTTCTGAAAGTCAGATGCCTAGTTGCAGGCATTGTATGCCATTCACTTCTACTGCTAACGTTCCACAGTGTGGATGTTTCACAGTCGTGTTCAGCCATGCTCCAGTTGATGAACATTCGGGTTGTGAGCCTGTGGGCTACAATGGAAAATGTTGTTGTGAGCATTTTCATGTAGGTTTTTCTGTTGTACACTTACATTTTGTTCCAAATGCTTGAGTTCTCATTTTGAAAATTAGGGTGTGGGAAGAATCACTGCTCTGAATAGCTAGACTTTGGAATAAATGAATCTAATTACAGTTCAGCTAGCCAAGATTTATATAATTTCTCTCTACATGCAATACTTGGTGTCTTTTTATGTGTTATGTATGTAAACACTCAAGAACTATTTGGCTTCCTCTAAGTAATGCATCTGGTTCATTTCCCCAGCTGACAAAAATGAATCCCATGGTGAGGTTAAATGCTTTCCTGTGGCCCAAAGAGTGCTTGAGTTTTCTTTTAAAATAATCTCTCTACCTGTTGGCCATTTCCATGTATTCTTTTCATGTACCCACTTTTAATTGGGTTGTTTTGGTTATTGAATTGAATACCTCAGATATCCGGATATTAATCCCCTATCAGATGATTTTTTTTACAAATAGTTTCTTCCATTCTGTGGGCTTTCCTGTCACTCTTCATTCTCTTCTTTACTGGGCAAGAAGCCTTCTAGTTTCATATAATCCTGTTTGTATATTTTTGCTTTTGCTTCTTGTATTTTTGTATTTTGTTTTATTGTGTTTTAGTATTGGGGTTTGAGCCCAAGGCATTCACACTAAGCTACATCCCCAGCCCTTTTAGTTAGTTCGTTCATTCGTTAGTTAGTTAGTTTTGATTTTGAGACAGAGTCCTGCTAAGCAACTAAATTACCCAGACTGGGCTCAAAATTACAATCCTCCTACCTCTGCCTCCTGGAGTGCAGTGATTATAGGACTGTGCCACCCGGCCGAACTAACATGTCTTATGTTTTCTGAGATCTTGTCCAAAAATAAAATCACTGGAATGTCCTAAAGTATTTTACCCTATGTTTTCTTCTAACAGCTTCATGTATTATCTTTAAGCATTTAATCCACTTTGAATTGATTTTTGTAAATGGTGAGAGATATGGGTAAAATGTTACTCGGTATGTGGTTATCCAATTTTCCCAACACCATTTGTTAAAGTCTATACTTTCTCCAGCGTGTGACTTGATCACCTTTGCTGCAAATCAATTGACAGTTGACTGTAGGTGCATAGTCTTATTCCCAGTCTCTATCTTGTCCTATGTATCCAATCTGATGACAATACCATGCTGTTTTGATTATTTACAGCTTTGTAGTATGTTTTTGAAGTCAATGAGTGTATGACTGCACAGGAAAGTGACTATGAATAAAAGAATTTTGAGAATTTTCTATAAAGAAATGATAAGTGTTTAAGGAAATCAATATATTTAATCTGATTTAAGTATTACACAGTGTATACATATATCAAAAAATCACAGTACCACACAAATATTTGTAACTTTGTGTTTTTATGACTCAGCTAAAAGCAAATTTAAAATTTTAAACTGTTAAAAGACAAAAGTACAATACTCCTTAACAGCTATAATATAGCATGTAGAGGATGGAAAAATATGAATCAGGAACAAAAGAATGTATAAGCTAAAACTGAGGCAAAGAGATAAGTGGTAACTTCTAATGGGGTCCTCAGCACTGAATGGAACAGAGAAGGGGCTGGAATGTGAGTGGTCAAATCTTAGGGAACTGGAACTGTTTTCAGCTTCCTGTGGTGCTGGTTCTCAGTGTACATACATAGATAAAAATTCATTCAGTGTGAAATTAGGATTAGTGCATTTTACTATATATTTGTCCCAATAAAAAAGAAAAAAGCTAATAATCTTTTGATCATATTAATTTGATTCTTTTGCCTTTATTTCCAAGGTAAATGAGTGGCAAAATGTTAACATTATAAATACAGAACGTAAATATCTACCCTCTCTTTTTTTCCTACATAGATGAAGTCACGTCGCCCCCTCTGGAAACTGAGAGGGAGAAACACAGAAAGGGCTCTCCACACATCCTATCTTGCCTTATCTGAGTGATTCTATCAAGATTTTCAGCTGGATCTATTGCTTATGTGTAATACAGTTTTGAGATACAGGCTTAAGTTCATTTAATGTAGCAACTCACTCATCTGGTCTTTGATGTAAGTTTATACTAAGAAAACTGTTTTATGTAATTATAACCTGAATGTCTTTTGAATATACAAATATTTACCTTTCAGTATGCACCTAAGGAATTAAAAATTTAACTTCTCTGTTTTTCTTTCTCATATTATCTAGCCTTATGAATTTCATTCTTGTAATTCTTTTCTTATGTGGATCAGGGGGTGAGGCCATGTTAAAGAATTTCAACAAAGATATACTAAGATAAAAAATAGTTTTGGGAAATCACCACAATGAAGGACTCAGCTGGATGCAGAGAAGAGGCTCCAAGATACGGCTTAGGTTTAAGTGTAGGGCCAGGGTGAATGTTAGAGCTGGGGTTCGGGATAGGCTCAGGTTTACTGTAAGGGTTGGGTAGGGATAATGTTGTGGCTGGGGCTAGGTTTTGAGTTAGGTATTACACAGGGCTACGTTTGGGGCTAGAACTAGTACTAATATTAAGAACAGTGTTAGCCCTAGGCTTAAGACCAAGTCCAGGGCTCAGCTGAGAGTTAGTGTTAGGATGAAGGATAGGGCTATGGTAGGGCTGGGGTTACTGTTAGTATTAGCTTTAAGGTCAGGCTAGGATTTAAGGTGAGGCTAGGGTTTGGGTAGGCCTAGGCTTAGCGAAAAAGCTAGGGTGAGCATGTCTTATTGAAATCGAGTTCAAGTTAGGTTTAAGACTAGGTTTAACATATTAATCTTCCACACCTAAATCATTTTACTCTTAAGTCACCACTCTAACTCAGCTTCCTATTCCTCGAATGGGTTGCAGTAGTTAAATCTTGATGCCTCTTCTCTGAATCCAACCAATCCCTTTATTGGGATATTTACCAAGTTTTTTTTTTTTCTTTTTTTGTTAAGTACGGTATAGTTTCTCTGACTTGGAAAACCCAGAACATAGACATTCTATAGAACCACATGAAGTGATAGCCGGAGGTGGGGGAAAGAAGTGGGTGGGAGGGTCAAAAATGAGAAGGGATTTTAAAGTTGATATGATACATATGTGCACGAAATACCCAAATTCACTGTAAACACTATGTATTACATATGTATATTAATAAAAATAGTGGGGGGAAAAAAGACTAGGTTTAGGCCACGGGCCAGCTTTAGGGCTAGGGTTGGGATTAGAAATTGAGTTTGGACTAGGGTTAAGGTTAGGTCTACGGTAATAGCTAGGCCTAAGTTTAGGACTAGGTTTAGGTGTAGGGCCAGGGTGAATGTTAGGGCGGAGGTCTGGGTTAGGCTCAGGTTTATTGCAAGTGTTGGGACAAGGGTTAGGTGTAGGGGTAGGGGTGTTTGGGGGGCTAGGCCTAGGTTTAGAGTTAGGTTTTGACAGAGGACTACGTTTGGGGCTAGGACTAGTGCTAACATGAAGGACAATGTTAGCCCAAGGCTTAAGACTAGGTCCAGGGTTCAGTTGAGAGTTAGTGTTAAGATTAGGTCTCAGGCTATGATTAGGGATGGGGTTACAGTTAGTGTTAGGTTTAAAATCGGGATTAGGCCTTAGGCTAGGATTTGGGGGGGCCTAGGTATAGAAAAAAAAAAAACCTGGGGAGAGCATGACTTGTTGAAATCAAGCTAGGGTTAGGTTTAAGACAAAGTTTAGGCCTAAGCCTGCTTTAGAAGTTGAGGTTGGGCTAGAGTTAGGGTTAGGTCTATGGAAATAGCTAGGCCTAAGTTTAGGCCTAGGTTTAGGTGTAGGGCCAGGGTGAATGTTAGGGCTGGATTCAGGTTAGGGTCCCGTTGATTCCAAGTGTTGGGGCAAAGGGTAGGTGTAGGGGTAGTGTTGTGGCTAGGGATAGGCTTAGAAGACAATTTTGCTGAAGGGCTAAGTTTGGAGCTAAGACTGGTGTTAACATGAAGGATACTGTTAGTCCTAGGCTTAAGACTGGGTCCAGAGCTCAGTTGAGAGTTAGTGATAGGATCAGGGCTAGGGCTAGGGCTGGGGTTACTATTAGTCTTAGCTTTAATGTCAGAGTTGGGCCTTAGGCTAGGTTTTCTGAAGGCGTAGGCTTAGAAAAAAGCAGAGAGAGCATGACTTGTTGAAATTGAGCTAGAGTTAGGTTTATGACTAGGTTTATGCCTAGGGCCATGTTTAGGGCTAGGGTTAGGTTTAGAAATTGAGTTTGGGTTAGGGTTAGGGTTAGGGCTGCAGTAACAGCCAGACCTACGTCTAGGCCAAAGTTTAGGTGTAGGGCAAGGGTGAACATTAGGGCTGGGGTTTAGGTCAGGCTCAGGTTTACTGCCTATATTGATTGGGGAAAGGGCCAGATGTAGGGGTTGGGGGTAGTTTTGGGGCTAGGCCTAGGTTTAGAGTTAGGTTTTGATAGAGGACTATGTTTGGGGCTAGTACTAGTCCTAACATGAAGGACAGTGTTAGCCCAATTCTAAAGACTAGGTTTAGGGTTTGGTTATGAGTTAGTGAGAGGATTAGGACTAGGGCTATGGCTATGGCTGGGGTTACAGTTAGTGTTAGGTTTCAGATCATGATCAGGCCTCTTAGCCTAGGCTTTGGGGAGTCCTAGGCATAGAAAAAAAGCTGGGGAGAGCCTTACTTGTTGAAATTGAGCTAGGGTTAAGTTTAAGACAAGGTTTAGGCCTAGGGCCTGCTTTACAGCTAGGGTTAGGTTTAGAAATTTAGGTTGGACTATAGGTAGGGTTAGGGGTACAGTAATAGCTTGGCCTAAGTTTAGGCCTAGGTTTAGGTGTAGGGCCAGGGTGAATGTTAGGGCTGTGGTTCAGGTTAGGGTCTGGTTTATTACAAGGGTTGTGGCAAGGGTCAGGTGTCAGGGTAGAGGTAGTGTTTTGGCTAGGGCTAGGTTTAGAACAAGGTTTTGCTGGAGAGCTAAGTTTGGAACTAGGTCTAGTGCTAACATGAAAGACAGTGTTAGTCTTAAGACTACGTCCAGGGCTCAGTTGGGAGTTAGTGTTAGTATTAGGGCTAGGCCCAGGGCTAGGGCTGGGGTTACTGTTAGTGTTAGGTTTAAGGTCAGAGTTAGACCTTAGGCTTTTGTTTTAGGAGGCCTAAGGTTATAAAAACAGCTTGGGAGAGTATTACTTGTTATAATCAAGCTAGGGTTAGATTTATGACTAGGCTTCAGCCTAGGTCAGCTTTAGGGCCAGGGTTGTGGTTAGAAATTGAGTTTTTTCTAGGGTTATGATTAGAGCTATGGTAACAGCTAGGCCTAAGTTTAGGCATAGGTTTAGGTGAAGAGCCAAGGTGAATGGTAGAGCGGGTGTTCAGGTTAGGCTCAGGTTTACTGCAAGGGTTGGGCAATGGTTAGGTGTATGGGTAGGGATAGTTTTGGAGCTAGGGCTAGGTTTGGAGATAGGTTTTGCTGGAGGACTACATTTGGGGCTATGGCTAGTCCCAACATGAAGAACAGTGTTAGCCTTAGGCTTAAGACTAGGTCCAGAGCTTGGCTGAGACTTAAGTGTTAGGATTAGGGCTAGGGCTATGGCTAGGGCTGGGGCTACTCTCAGTGTTAGTTTCAAGGTCGGTGTTAGGCCTTAGGCTTTGGTTTGGGGAGGCCTAGGGTTATAAAAACAGCTGGGGAGAGTATTACTCTTAAAATCGAGCTAGGGTTAAGTTTATGACTAAGTTTATGTCTAGGGCCAGATTTAGGGCTAGGGTTATGGTTAGAAATTGAGTTGGGGCTAGGATTAGGGTTAGGGCTATGGTAATAGCTAAACCTAAGTTTAGGCCGAGGTTTAGGTGTAGGGTCAGGGTGAATGTTAGGGCTGGGGTTCTAGTTAGGCTCAGGTTTATTGTCAGGGTTGGGGAAAGGGGTATATGGTGGGTTAGGGGTAGTTTTGGGGCTACGTTTAGGTTTAGAGTTAGGGTTTGCACGAGGGCTATGTTTGTGGCTTGGACAAGTACTAACATGAAGGACAGTGTTAGCCCTAGGCTTAAGACTAGGTCCAGAGCTTGGTTGACACTTAGTGTTAGGACTAGGGCCTGAGCTATGGCTAGGTCTGCTGTTACTGTCTGTGTTACATTTAAGGTCAGGGTTACGCCTTAGGCTAGGGTTTGGGAAGGCGTGGGGTCAGAAAATAAACTGAGGAGAGCATTACTTGTTAAAATCGAGCAAGGTTTAGTTTTATGACTAGGTTTAAGCCTGGGGCCAGCTTTAGGACTAGGGTTACGATTAGAAATTGACTTTGGGCTAGGGTTAGGGTTAGGGCTATGGCAATAGCTAGGCCTAAGGTTAGGCCTAGGTTTAGGTGTAGGGTCAGTGTGAACATTAGGGCTAGGGTTCAGGTTAAGCTCAGGTTTACTGCAAGGGTTGTGGAAAAGTGTAGGGGTAGGGGAAGGCGTAGTGTTGGGGCTAGGGACAGGATCATGCTTGTCATGTCTTTAAGGGGGTGAAACCAATTAGTCCTGGGCACCCCTGACAATACCACACCTGAAAATGTTAAAAAAAGAGGAAACTTGAATGAACTAAAGCAGACCATGATTTTTGTTAAA
This sequence comes from Ctenodactylus gundi, assembly GCA_004027205.1. Classification (NCBI taxonomy): domain Eukaryota; kingdom Metazoa; phylum Chordata; class Mammalia; order Rodentia; family Ctenodactylidae; genus Ctenodactylus; species Ctenodactylus gundi. Next base: position 65,533 of record PVKB01004540.1, read on the forward strand.
AGGCTATTAGCAAGAACTTGTCATCTCAAACATTTACCTGGATTTTTTCTTGAAGTATGAACAGTTTATGTAGAACAGACGACCCAGGAAACATTTGGAGAATTGGCCTTTTAGGAGTGAAACTGACAGGACATGAATTCATCCATTAAATCTTTCTGTTCCTCAGTGTTAGACATTGCCTGTTGGTAATCATTCATCAATTGTTCTGATCTCCCACTAGCATTGCCCTCTCACACTCAATTTCAAGACAAACAAGAGGAAAGTTTTGTGGGCAATCAGCCATGTTTTAGTTTATTTCTTGTATATGATCTCTCCCACTGACAACAGGGACTCTGGACCAAAGTTACTGAAGGCCCCAAAATAATAAAATGATACACTGAACACTAGCTCTTTGACTCCTGCAAGATGGGTTAGTGCAATGAAAGAGGCACCTGGAAGAGGTATAGCAGCCCCTGAGCTTTCAAGGGTCAGCAGGGCTTCTGCAGACATGGGAAGCTAACGCAGATAGGCTCCTCATTTCAATGTGCCAAGCTAGGAACAAAATGAATTTCCTGGCTCAAACCTGAATAAGCCCAGAAATGAATGTGGCCTTCTTTAGAAAAATATGAGCAAATCTCAGAAGCTTGAAAGAGTATGATCTGTAGGTGGTTCCCCAGGTGAGGATCTGGGTATAGAGAAGAGGGTTTTAATAAACAAGGTCTGCAGGATCAGCACACTGTCTAGTCAGAACAAGCCTCGGTACAACACTGGAGAACTTGCACGTTTAGACACCAGTCTTGGTGGTTTGATTGCTGTGCTGTTCTGGATTGAATAGCTGATGGGGATCTTAGTCAAACTGAATGCTATCCTTTTCTGTCACTGCTGTGCATGTGGGTGGGGAAATACTTGTAGCTTCACACACGTACTTTATTCCTGCCTAGATAGTGAAGGTGTTGCTTCCAAACAAGCACCATCCAGCAGAAATACACACACGCACACAGTTGTCATGGTAATCGACATGTGGTCTAAAATACAGGTGGGGCCATGTCTGAATGGGACCAATAATTCATGTATTTTGGTAAAAGCACTTTTGTTTTGATAGGGGTGAAGGAACTTATTTTTCTGCCCAGCAGAAGCAAAACAAAAAAAAATTTATGTCTATATTGCAAACAGTGTTCCTGGCTAAGCACTGAATTCTGGGATCTTGGAATACTAAAATTAAAGTATTATTATTTTAGGTCTCATTATTTTTCAGCAGAGCTCTCAGGATGGGGCTTGCCAATAGATTCTAACCCACGAAGGTCATGAGACTTAGACTACTGAAAAAATAACTACCAAACCAATATAGCACTACGTTCTCGTTTGGGGAAAACATTTTTTCGCTTATTAATAACTACAAAGTCAAGTTACCATCTGTCTTTTTTGTTTCAAAAATCCTAAGGTCAGTGTTTTAGTACCTGAGGGCTAATAAACCACATAATCTAAATGATAGCTCAAGTAATCAGAAAAAGAAAGATACAACTAACAAAGGTGCCTAATTTATAATGAAAGAGAAAGTTCATTCATTCAAGAATTACTGAATTCCTTATGCACATGGAAAACTACCATGACTATTAAAAAGCTTTTCGATAACTTTTATGGTGAACCCCTGAGTGATGTAAGGATCATGCAGACCTACCAATCTAGGCCACATCGCAATGCTACACACAAGGCAAATGCAATTTCAAAAAGCAAGTGACTCTTGAACTGAGCTTTACAAAATCTTAATTTGCATCCTGGATTTTACGGGGTAAATATTACAAGTAAAACAAAGTACATGAAACCCTGGGATGGATGGGAGTTCTCTGGCAGGAGACAACATTCTATAGACAAGCAAAGGGAAACACGACCGTGTAGTGAAGAATGAACCTAACCCTAAGCAGGGACCGGCCTTCGCCCTGGGTACTAGGAGATCTCCACACCCCCAGAACAGCTTTCTCGAAAGAGGGCTTTTCCCACTCATGCTCTAACAACATGACTTATGTTGGGATCCCTAGGGACATAGAGTATCAGAGTCTCTGAAGGAAGTGATAAAAAAAGGTATCAGCCTGACCTCTGAGAGTCGCTATAAGCTCTCATGGGCAGTATGTGACAGGACCCCACTAGTATGACGAAGACCAAAGTTCTGGGTATGCTTCTGTGGTTGGCCGTGCTCTGTGGGCTTCATCATATACAGTGACCTGAAGGAGGCCTTCTAGCTGTGACTCCACAGGAAGAGACTGTGTCCTTTCCCTTGGCTTACTTTAATTGGTACACTTTTGTTATAATAAAACATTAATAGTAAGTGTAATACTTTCCTGAGTTCTCTTGAGTCTTTCTAGTGAGTTACTGCATCTAAGGGCAAATGGGGGATCCAGCTGGCCTGACGGCGCGATGGTCTTATGCCTCACCAAACTTGCAACCGATGTGACAAGTGAGGGAATCTTGTGGGAACTGCTCCCTCAAACGACACAGCTGGCTAAGTGCATCACAAAGGCTAAAGAAGTCAGTTATGCGGGGCACTAGCCGAAAGCCTGGAAAGTCTGGATGTGATGCTATCGGCAATTCAGTTCTGATCCAGATAAGCAAAGTGTGATTTCATCTCAGAACTGTGCAAGAGACGAAGGGGCAAGAAGACTGGCGAGACTGATTGTCAGGATATAAGAAAATGAAGATCTGACCAGGGAAGAGAAAAAGGCGAGAATCAGAGGTACAGAGAGTACATGCCACACCTGGTACCATGAGTGCTCTACAGGCGTTTAATCTACAGAATAATCTTAAATGATGAGTAAAACGTTCATTCTTATTTTGCAGATAAAATGAACCAAAAAACAGAGAGATTTATTAATTTGCCTAAAATCACCAGCAGGATAAAGGCAGAGCTGAGATTTGAACTCACGTGGAATCTGACTACAGAGAATGCCTCATCACCATTCCACCATATGAGTTCTACACTTGTGGCAAAAGGTCAGTAGTATTTGCTGCCCATCTGAATGAAAAAGAAAGAGGTGATTGTTCCTGAACCTCAGCTTTTCTACTTTACCATGAGCAAAAAAACACATGAGTCCAGGAGATCAAAGTCATAGGCCCAAATCTGCCACCATCAAAGGAAACTGGGCTGTATCACTAAAATTTCCTGGGTCTCAGGCCTGTCGTCAGTTGAGCAAATCTCTAAATTCTTTGAAAGCCATAAGAAGCAACATTCTGCATACCCCACAGCATAAGCTCTTGAATCTGACAGTTTGGGAGTTTGCTCTGCATTTACCAGCCATGTAACCCCAGGAAAATAGTGCAGCCTTGGCCTTCTATCCTGAGAAATGGGGATTATAATAATATCTGGGTCATGAGAGGGTATTTACTATAATCAACTATCTATGTGAAGCCTTCAGTCCAAGGCCTGGTGTGTGACTGAGCCTTCCATACATGGTGGGCTTAGTGTTAGTTTCCTCCAACCTGTGATGAGATAACTCAGAAAGTGCTAGCCCAGGGGCGACCAGTCCAAATCGTTTTATTGGTCATATGGGGTAAGTAATTAATTTTTCAATCCTTATTAATAATAATGAGACAAATTAATGTCCCTTGACGTGGATGTACCACTCTGTACTTTGCTGGGTGACATCCATGGTTGTCTAGTGCTGTGGGGAAACAAACACTAAGCTTAAAAGTCCACAGCGACACATAACAAAACTGTGAAAAACAATACTACAGACGACATTAAAGGATGAAGACTCAGCATCGTCTCTGACACAAGTTAATCAGCATTTCCATAAGTGAAACAAAGCAGAACCTCAGCTACAGTCAAGTCCTCGATCCTAAGTACTTAATCCATTTTTATCAACTCCAAGCAAAATTTATTTCAAAGTTAACCAAAGGATTATTTTATCACCCTTTTGTTACTCCTTTAACAGTGACCATCAAAGACAGTATTATGACCCTAACCCACATTTCTGTGTGATGAGCCTGCCCTGGGTGAATAAAGAAAAATCCTTTAATTCTGGGGATTACTGAAAATCAGAATCCCTGCTTACTATGTATTTAGTGCCCTATTTAGTCATTAACCATGAGATCTGTTAAAAGTTATCATCTTTTGCTGGGAGCACATAAACATCTGTTCAATCATTCTGAATTAGAAGCACAAGGAAGAAAAATCCAAAGAGAGACAAAAGAGAAATGTAAGGAAGATGCAGTTTCATTGTATTATCATATATGATAGCAACTTCAATACCATGACACAGTATTTTCCAATAATGAAACACAAGGAATTGTATGAGCACAATGGTGGTGTCATCGACATAAACCTCACACTCTTCGAAAAAGAAGTGAAAGAAAAGGAACTGTATGAGTTGCAGTGGCTCACACAATACCCTGCCAGAGTGGCAGGTCGGTAAAGAAGGTGAAACAGGAGAAACATTATTCCTTCGTCAATGTGACCGTTGCCTCAGTCCTTCTATTCACTACAGCGCTAGGCTGCCAGCATCCTAGAACAGAGTTCGTGACTATCTCAGTCAGCCTTATAAGGTCAGGAGCTCTTATGCCCACACAGGGCATGGCACAGGTGGGGCTGGAGGAAGGACAGGAGGAATAAAAGAAGGCAGAAAGGGGACAAAACTATAATTTTAAAATTTTACTGCAACAGGGTTCTCAATAATTTTGCATTGAAAAAATCACAAATATTTTCTAAATCTATTTTTAGTTTCCCTGATAGGGTAATGGAATAACTTACTATTCTCTGCTCAATTTGTACAATTAAAACATATTAGATAGTGTAGTAATTACACATATAATTTAATCTAGCTATTGTTGCATGCTTACAACCTCATTCACCTCCTTCTCTACTTGACTAGGAGGAAAAACGTTAGTAGTACTGACATGAATGAACAGAGCTGCTTCTGCACCACCATCAGCGCCTGGTGCCTATGTGAAGAAACACGAGGGTGAGTGCCAAAAATCACTGAGATAAATGCCTGCGAGTCCGACCACAAACATGGAAGTATAAAACCAGTTTATTTATTTTATAATAAAGATGGTTCAAGTGGCATGTGCCTTTACTTCTACCTACTAAGAGACTGGGAGGATCATTTGAGCCCACACGTTTGAGACTAGCTGGGAAAATATCATGACGCCCATTTCAGAAATAAATACACATGGTTCTAAAATCAAATCAACTCTGAGAACAGCCACTGCCACGGTGGAAGTCGCTAAGATTTGCTTTTCAGGGGCTTACACTCTAGAAGGGTTAGAATTTTTATATAAATGATTGACTTGCATTAATTCCAGCTTTATTTCCACTAAAATTTCATGGTATTGTATGTCTAAGGGAATCCACTGATAGTCACTCTTTTGCATCTGCTATGATCTCAACTTTGTAAACACCACAATGACCTATGGCTTCATCAAAAGCTTTTCAGAAGCTCTTCACCTGTTGGGGGTGGGGGGCGCGGTATGTGCACGCACGCGCCAGAAAGCTGAGACCAGCCTTGGATGCAATTGGGAAGGGGCAGTGAGGCAGAAAGGAAGTCAGTCAGGCAAAATAATTAGCAAGACCTAATTAGGCAATGGTAGCTTCTAGTTCAGCACAATTTTTTAAAGCTGTCTGAAATCCCAGCCAGAAAAGTGACAAGCTAGTTAACTCCTTCAGAAGATAGTCCCAGCTGTGAGATGTTTGGAAGTTCATTGTCCAACCCTCCCTCCCTCCTCCTCCTCCTCCTCATCATCATCTTCCTCTTCTTCTTGTTCTTTCCCTTCCTCTTCTTCCTCCTCCTTGGTTTCATTTTGAGGTTCTGATTTTTGTTGCTGGTTTTATTTCATTGTTTATTGTTCCACTTCATTTTACATCTCAGTGACGCAAAGATAGAGCTTGGCTCTTTTGATGAAAACTGTCCCCAGCATTTGGACTTCCCCTGTTGCTGTTGAACCACAGAAGAGTTTATACAACAAGAGATTTTCCTACAGAGAGGCAGGTGTGCAAGGCTTGTTTAGAGAAGCCCTAAGTCAAGGTCTGTTTGGTTGCCAGTTACCCTGATTTCTACCTACATGCTAGGTCTTCTATTTTTTGGTCGCTCGTGGTCTTTCATTTCTTCACTTGAATTACTTTAGGTTGACATCAGTCTGTCTGCTGGAAAGAGACTATCCTGCCTTTCCCCATCCCCATCCCAGAAGAGCATCTCCATCTTCGTACGGCATGTATCGGAGCCTACCTTTTAATTCTATGCCTCAGTTTCTCCATCTGTACAACAGGAAAGTTCCCTTGGCCCCAGTGAGCAACTGGTGGCCTTGAATGCCTTCAGAAAACTGAAAATTGTTTGCAGTTTCAACTTTTGAACCTCACAGGTTACAATTTCAATTTATAGTTTTTTCTCTAAACTTTCAAATTTTGCCACAGGCGAGGCAACCTTGGTTCTGCCTCATCACAGATGTAGCCATTGTAACTTTTTGTTAATGGAAGGTAAGAACTACAAGGTCTTTTTGCTTCACATTTTAAAACACGTTCCCTAAAATGAAGGATATCTTTCTAAAGTAATTTCCTGCTGCTTTTGCTAAACAGGATGCCTTTTAGCTCTAAGAAATTAACTTATATTGAGAAAAAATAAAGGGAGGGGGGAGGAGGAATTTAACCAAATCACACCTACACACTTTGTAAACAGGCTACCCAAGTCGTTAACCCACTTCTGCTTTACTTAAATGCATGCATTTTCTTCTACCACAAATACTATTTACTCTCTAACAGTCATACCCAAATTGTACAACCCAGAGACAGGGCACTTCATCCCTTTGCCTTTTGAGTCAAAATCTCAACTCCAGCTATGTTAATTTACCTGAAAAAGATGGACACACTCTGGTAATTCCAGGCTTGGATAGGTTGGGCTTTTCCTAGGTCATCAGCAACTTGTTTCAGTATGAGTGAGAACAGTTGATTGTTCTCAAAGAAACAGACACAGAGAGCCATTCTTCACGTCTGCAGCTTCATACGTCACCATTGGCACTCCTGATTGTTCTGTCCTCTGAAGACTGGGTACTGTTCACTGAGCCATAATGGAACTGCACCAGGCCAAGACTGTTCCCCACCCCTGGGTCCGCTGTGGTCACTGTTGAGATGGGGCCAAGGGTAACGCTGAGGCGAGGAAACACAAGGGGAGGAACGGAGGCTCTGCCTGTGATCTCCCCGGTAGCAGCCTTCATGACCTAACACTTTGGTGGTTCAGACCGATGTTGCTCTTCACTTACAACAATTATTATGCCACTGGGGACCTCTCAGGGTGAGTTAGGCAGGCCCAGCTCTTACCCCACGGGGATCTGCAGTGTAGCTGACGTGAGCAGCGGCAGCAATGTCCATTCGGAGCACTCCTGGGTTTTGAACTTTGGGGGGCTGTGGAGCCTTTTGTTCCCAAAAAGTGACTATTATCTTCTTCCCAGAGAGTTCTTTCCCTAAACATCAGGTGTACAAGGACAAATTTATACTGTCCTCCTCTAGTCCTGAGATTAAAAATCTAAAATTATTTGAATCTCTAGGCTGTTGGAAGAAGCAGACCAACTAAGACCTTCATTCTGGCTGCAGGGTAGAAACAATCAGAGTGATTTACCGGGCACACTGAGCACTCACTTTGCTTGCAGGAAGCTTAGGACCCCCCTGGAGGGATAAAGGATGAATATTTATTGGAGTCTAATAATAGTGGAAAAATCAGATTTTGTATTGTCTCAGTGAAAGAAATAGGGTGATATTTTTATATTTCCCTCAGGAATTTCTGTCTCAATAGCCATGTTTGATATACATATTCATAATCTACCCTAGTAACATGCTAAATACTTATAAATAAACCCTGATCTGACTATATTGCTATTTCTGCTACACACTGTTAATTCAGAAATACAAAATGTAGTCAAGTTGCCAACCAATATTTACAAGAACCTACCATGTCCTGGGCACTGAACTAAGCACTGGACGACACCAACACAATCCAGCCACCCAACACAGAAGCACACACTCCTGCCAAGTAAACAGAACATGACAAACTAATCACATATGTGTGCTGGTTGAATATAAAAGCCATGTTCGCTAAGGCTGGAGAATATCTCAATGGCAACATGGGAAATGTTGACATGTTTCTGTCCAAAAGGGAGACCTGGGATGTGCTTCAACCTACCAAAAGGAAGACAGTAACTTCTCTACACCCATAGAGGAGAGGCAAGGGCCCAAAAGCTTGTAAAAACAAACAACCTGAACTAGTTTATTTCTTTCTACTTGATCAGCCTTTGGGAATATGAATGAAAACAAATGAAAATGCACATACACACCCAGTCATTTTTGGTTTTGGCAATGTTGAGAACCAAGCCCAGAGCCTCCTGCATGTTAGGCAAACACTCTACTACTCTCCAACATGTCCAGCCCTATCTACTAAGTCTTCATATAATTTTAATAACCTATGGACCAATTGAAGATCATACATGGGCTGTCTAGAGCACCAAATTAGATAAGCAGACAAAAGAGCCAACGAGGATATTCAAATAAACATCACTATTTGAGGGTTAAAACGCATTTAAAGGAATCTAGCCAGAGAAGAGTCCTTGAATGAAACTGGCATTGTAATAATTGAATGGCCAGTCATCCCAGGCAGCCCTCTGGATCATCAGGCATCACTGGGTGATAAAACATCTATGCAAACACAAAGAGATGGGCACTCCTATTTAAGGAACACTAGCTCTTCCTATTTACTATCTCACTTAACTTTCATGCTAGCTTTGTTATAGTTATAGCCCTCATTTGTCAGCTGAAAACACGGGGGCTCAATGAGTTAAGTCACACAGCAGCAGGTATCAAATCTGAACTGAGGATGGTCTGTTTCTTTTTCCCCCCCATTTTATTGATATGTACAAGTGCAGAATTTAAGGTTTACAATGGAGTTGAGCATTTTGTGCACATACTTTTCTTGTCAAAGTGACAAGGGCTTTCCCGCTCTCCTTTTGTCCCTCCCCCTACCCTCCCTTCACTCCCTTCAACCCCCATCCCCGTCCCCCTCTTTCCCTTTGTCTTTCGTTTAAAGTTTCATGAGATAGTTGTGGTCTGGGTCTCTCATATCAGAGAGACGGATGGTCTGTTTCTAAAGCAGTAAAATATCAGAAGACCTTATGTACTTGTAAACTAAGGTGAAAGAATAGAACTAAAAGAGAAAGATAGACAGGTTGAGCAATGGAACAGAACTGAGGATGCAGAGACAAACTCAAGTACCCTCAGCTACCTGATCTTTGACAAAGAAGACAAAGGATAGCCTCTCCAATAAATGGTTCTGGGAAAACTGGACATCCACATGCAATGAATATAGGCACACACCTGCCACCATGCACCAAAATCAAGTAAAAGTGGATCAAAGACACAGATATTAAAATGGAAACACTGAACCTTCAGGAAGACAAAGTAGGAAAATCTAAAGGATGCAAGTGTAGGCAAGGACTTTCTCAATAAGATACCCAATGCAAAAGAAATAGCTCCCAGAGTCCATAAATGAAATTATTCCAAATTTAAAAGTTTCTGCACAGCAAAGGAAGTTATCAACAGAGTGCAGAAAGAACCAACAAAATGTGGAAAAAATTTTCATCACCCATACCTCAGATAGTAGGCTAATAATTAGAATAGAATATACAAGAAACTGAAGAAAAATAGACCTCCTCAAATTCAAAGACCCAATTTAAAAATGGGTAACAGAAATGAATAAACAACTCTCAGATGAAGAAGTTCAAATGGCCAGTAAATACATGAAAAGATGTTCAAGTAGAGAAAACCAAAGAGGAAGTCAACATCCTTAGCCATTAGGGAAATGCAAATCAAAACATTACTATGATACCATCTAACCCTAGAGAGAATGGTGTATATCAAGAACTTGAGCAGTAATCCATGCTGGTGAGGCTGTGGCGAAAAAGGAACCCTCTTACATTGCTGGTGGGAATGTAAACTGGTACAACCACCATGGAGGGCAGTATGAAAATTCCTCAAGAGACTGAAAATAAACATCCCCTTTGATCCAGTAATACCTCTTTGAGGATCTCCCCAGTAGAGTTAAAAACATCATATAAAAGAGATACATGTATTCCTATGTTCATGGCAGCACAACTAACTAAAATGTGGAAGACACCAAAATACCCATCAACAGACCAATGGATACAAAAATTGTGATATATGAATACAATGAAATACTTCTCATCTATAAAGACAGATAATTTTGAGGCTTGTGCAGGTAAATGGAGGCAACTTGAGATCATCATGCTCAGTGAAGTAAGTCAGGTGAAGAAGGTTAAATATCACATGACTTCTCTAATATGAAAAACTCAGAATACAGTCATTCCCTAGAACTAAATGAGGATATAGTGGGAACTAGTGGGGAGGGGGAGGGTGTGAGAGGGTCAAAAAGGGAGAGGGAAAAGATCTGTAATTTGACATGATATATATACGCACAAAATACTCAAGTGCAATGTAAATTATGTATCACAGAATGGGGGAAAAAAGAGAGAAACTGAAGGTTTCACATACAGTAGAGCAGATGTTAGTTAATGGAGCAAGGCCTACTGGTTTTTTCCTTTCTACTGGGTCCTTCCTTCAGCTATTTATCTCCTAAACTTACTAAAAAGCCCACTGAATTCTTCAGTGACAGCCTCGTTCTCTCTTCTCCCTCACAGAAAAACTCCTTGGAATGTTGCCTATACTTCCTGTCTCCACCCCGTTTTGTCCCAGTGTCCTCTGACACTCACCCCAGAGTAGGTGCTTTCTCCTCCACACTCCAACACTGCTCTTGGTAAGATCACCAGAAATTTCTAAGTTGCTGTATTCAATGGTTGAGTGAAGAAACAACCTCATCTTACTTGACCAGCAGCAGTATTTGATATAGTTAATAATGATGTAGAAACAGGGGGGAGAAGAGAGGAAAGGCAGAAGCAGGAGAAGGGAGGGAGAGTAAAGGAGAAGATGGAAATATGACCTTGGAAAGCGGAAGGCACAAATCCTATTCTGGCAAAATAAGACACAAAGCAGAGACAAGACTTTCTTTGGCAAGTTTCATGTTAGCGGTCAATTCCACACTTTGCAACCTGTGATTAGGAATGGGTGATGGGAGAGTAAGGTGGACCACTGGGAATGAGGGCAGAGGAAACTAAGACAGAAGGTAAAGACAGTGATGAAGACTAGGAATAGCCGCTCCAGCAATTAGCGAATAAAGAAAAAGATGGCCTAGAAATATGCAGGTAACTACATGTCTGGACACCAAATTAGATGGAGGTTGAAAGCATCAGGCTTGGAAACTGTGGGCAGATAATTACTGATGTAAGCTGAAACTAAATCCTAAGAGAAGGCTCAAAACGAGCAAGAAAAGCACGTTGAGGACAGACCCCCGGGAAATGCCAACATTTCAGACGTGTGCAGAGGACGCAGAGCTGCTGGGAAGACTGAGAGAAAAAGAACCCGCCCAGACGCAGCAGGGGAGCCACGAGGAGGAAGATGAGAAAACCAAGGAGGAAGTCGAAAAAAAAGACAGTGGCCAGTAGCATCACATGCTGGAAAGGGGTCACACAGGAAAGAAACCAATTATTTTAACTGGTTACTAAAGAATTACAGTTTGGGGGTGCAGAGTGGGGGTGAAGGAATGGCTCAGGGGTTAAAGCACTTGCTTAGCAAGCACTAAGTAACCAGGCTCAATTCGCCAGCATCACACATAAACCGGGTGTGGTGGTGCATGCCTGTAATCCCAGCACTTGGGAGGATTGGCCGTGAGTCCAAGGCCAGCCTGGGCTCCATAGTGAGTTCGGGACCACCTCGAGCTGCAGAGCAAGACCCCGTCTCAAAAAAAAAAAATGGAATTACAGTTTTGGCCAAGTGTTTTGCTGACAAATACTTACTGATTCTACTGCATCAAAACAATGCTTAGGTTATCTGCTAAATAGTAGTTTACCAAAGCAGCTACTCATTAGAATCTACCAGAGAGCCTTTAAAACACCAGTGCTTAGCCAGGCCTGGTGGGACAGGCCTACAGTGCTAGTGCTCTGGGAAAAGCTAAGGCAGGAGAATCACAAGTTCAAGCCCAGCTTGGCCAATTTAGTAATTTGATGAGGTCCTGTCAGAAAATAAAGAACAAAATGGGCTTTGTATATAACTCAAGTTAAATGCCCTAGGGCCAATACTCAGTACTATCAAAAACCAATATCTGAATTTCTCCCCCAAATATAGTAATTACAGCAGAATATCTGAGAGGTGGAACCAGGTAGTGCTTTACTAGGAAAGCTTCCCAGAGGCTGGCAATGTGCAGCTGAGGGGAAGCAGGGCTTCCTGTGATAACCTCATACCAGCCGCCACATCTGGGATTGGAAACCACAGCACAGGATAGGAAGCTTTAGCATTGGAGATAATGAGACAATCAGTGGAAGCAAGGTGGACCTTGCACAGACATCGAAGGCTGGGGACGTGACAGCCACTCTCTTGGCTACTTAATTCTTGGTTAGGCAGATCATTAACACAAAGATCTTGCTCTCATTTAAAATAATAACAATATAGATTGAACTCTTCATTTGTACCCAGCATCTCCTTAGTGACTGATCATTGTATTAGAAAAGGGTAGAGCTGAAATATCAATCCAATTCCGGCTTACTCCAGAGCCCAAGCTCTGAGCCCTGGCTGTGTCACACCCGCTCCTCTGCACTGAGAGGGTGGCAATCTTCTGCCTTCCTGAGCCACCTCCTGCACCTCCCAAGGAGGGCCACTCTCCCAGCTCCACCTTCCCAGAGTCTGGTCATTTTCTCATGCAGTTGCTGACATGAATGGTGGCATCGTCCTGCAACCTCAGCACTCTAGAAGCCAAGTATGGAGGATCATGAGTTCAAGCTAAACCTGAGTAGGTGAGCAGCTTAGTCAGACCTGTCTCATGACAAAAATTAAAAGGATTAGAGATGTAGTTCAATACAAAGCCCCAGCATCAATCCCCAGTACCACCCCATGCACATGCATATGCACATGCACATGCACATGCACGCACACACACACACACACACACACACACACACACACACAAAATCCTTTCCTTTATAAGTGAAGAATTCTACCTTCCACCTTTGATACACAGTGACTTCCACGAAAAGGACCAAGTTGCCAAAATTCTAGCGCAAATGAAACTGACCCTTAAAAATCCATGAAAGCAGAACACAAGATTTTAAGAAATAGATGTAAAACTGTCATTTCCATGGTTTCAGCAATTAGCTCTCAAAGAATATTTCTGAGAAACAGGTCAAATAGAAATGCGTGAGCTAACCAAGAGCCTTTGTAACTGGCATTCTGTGTCCGCACCATGTTACTTCCTGTAGAGAGGGTGGGTGAGGTTTTTGTTTTTCATACACTAGGTCTTAAGTTCTTTCTACTACAAGGACTAGCACGTGCTTTCTGTACTTCTCCATCTAAGCATGTATCACAAAGAGAAACTACTTCTTGGGAACATTTTGCTCCCAGTGAACTAAATCTCAAACTCTTTAAAAGCTCCTATGGAGCAGGGGAATTTCCACAGGGGGCTCCTGGGGTGGTAATTATCATCCCCTCGGGACCCAATAATGAAGCAACTGGGTGTTCGCTGTGAAGTGGTGCTCCACAGAGCCTTGCTCGTGTGCTCCAGCAACCCACCTGAAGGAATGAATCCTAACTGGCCACGTGGGTATAGTTTGTGAGGACCAGGAGGTCACAACACCATATCTGCTGGACTCATTTTCTTGAGACGCATCCTATATAAAAAGTCCTTTACTTGTTTACATTGCAGGACTTAGAAATGAGCTGTTTTTCTCTTTTTTTATTTTTTGAGCTGTTTTTCTTGTACCTCCTAATCAACTACAGTGTTCAAAAGAAATAATCATGTCCTATTTACTACTGTTCTGAACAGAAGTGCAGAACTGAAGACTTAGGAAACCATTCAGTCCCAGGGTGCTCTTGTTTAACCTTATCTCCATCCAACAGGAAGACTTGGTTGAGCTTTGCTTTCAGCGGCTTGAACTACTAAACCAGTCTGTGCAATTTTTTTTCATGTTACAGACACAGAATGTGATAATAAAATACAATATGGCATGCTCTTACCACTGTACCTGAACCCGCCTGGGACTTGCTGATATAGTATGATATAGTATGCATTTTATTTTGAAGGTAAAGAAATGAAATTCCAAAAGGTAGGATGCCAAAAGCCTGAGCCCACCAGGGCAACTGATGGTGTGGGTGTGGGTGTGGGTGTGGGTACACTGGGGGTGTTGTAAAATCACTGGCCAGCCTTTTCTACTCTGCCACTTTCCCAACAACTGTATTTAACTGATAACAAAGTCACAATTTTTATTTTGCATTTCTGTAAATTGACTCCTATCGTTAATACAATGATCACAAATCTATATGCACACATAGAACCAGAGTATTCTGGCCCATAGCCCTATGTGCAGAGGGGCCCGCTACCGTGAACATGCCTGCCGGTGTCTCCATCACGAGCCCCGTTCTCATCATGCATTGACGGCACTGCAGTGCTCTGGCAAGTCTGCCACACCTGCTTCCTCTGCTTTTCTGTCTGTGCTTTCCCTGGAAGGTTTCATCTTTATCTATGGCTACATTGCAAGTAGTGATCCCCAAATTTCTATCCACGTGAGCTTCTTTCTCGAATTCCAGAGACATATTCTAACTGCCTACTGAATCATCTCCACCTGGACATAGATTCCACAAAACTAGGAAAATGTCCTCCAAAATGTTTCTTAAGGCAACGGGTTACTCCTATTGAGACAACTTTGTCCAAGACAGAACCATGGCTTCACTGTCAGCCCTCACCACGTTCCCCATTCTCCCTTGCCCCTGACATCTGTGGAAGGGCAGTGATTGCCAGACTTCCCCATCATCAGATGCTCTCGCGGGAGACATGAGCTATGCTCGCTCCTCAGAACAAAGTTCTAGTCCCTCTGGGAGGGGAGGAAAGAAAATAGATACAGCCTACCATTAGAAAAACAGAAGTCTATGTCCACATTCTCCACTGCAAACAATATCTAACTCCTCAGAAAGCTACGCCCACCTCTGCTGATTGGTTTATTCATTCATCTCGCTAATACTTGCTGAACACCCATCATATGCCAGTCCCATTCTAGGCACTTGGGCTACAACAAGCAGCCTAGAGACAATTTACGTGCCCTTGCGGAAATTATCATACAGAAAAGGAGACAGGTGTCATCTACCACGCCTTCATAATTTACC
The DNA here is from genome assembly GCA_004027205.1 of Ctenodactylus gundi. Taxonomy (NCBI): domain Eukaryota; kingdom Metazoa; phylum Chordata; class Mammalia; order Rodentia; family Ctenodactylidae; genus Ctenodactylus; species Ctenodactylus gundi. Next base: position 80,759 of record PVKB01004540.1, read on the forward strand.
AGTTGGCGATAAGACAACAGAAGAAGAGAACACAGGTGAGTGAGCCTATACCAATGACGGATGGTGGAGTCAAAGCCATCTGAGGAAGGTGCCGTGGGAGGGAGCGAGGGGCAGTCAAGTCAATGAGTTAGACAGCCTGGGCTGACACAGAGGGGGAGTTGGGACACTAAAGGGAATTTGCTAGAAAAAATAGGAGATGGAGTTCAAAGACTGCAGTGTTGACACTGAGAGTGTGAATGGGACACACAGGTGGGTAATCATACTATGTCACAATATGAAAATGAGTAGCCAAGGCACAAGGAAGGACAAGAAGGACAGAAGACAGTGGGTTCTAAAACTGATGGTAGAGGTATTAGACACAGTGTCTCATGGACATCAAGGTAACCCAAAATAATAGAGAATTATAACGATGTAGTATTAGAGAAAAATAAACAGGAAACTCAGGGATGAATTTGAATCCCCCTAACTAGAAAGTTACATGGCACCTGAGGAACATGCCAGGGCTGTAAGCAGATCTCTCCATCTTTGTGGGTCTCAGGGACCTCTGTGAAAATGAAATGGCACAAATGAATTAAGTGACTTCCAGCTCATAATTATAACTTTGGATGGTCCCAAAGGGAAAAACTGAGATATCTGATTTCACTTCTGGGCCCCTTCCTGACAAGTAAAAGGACTGGGGTAGCAAGCACAACAGTCTGTCAAACAGTCTTCAGAATTACGATGAGGTAGGCCTAGGAAGTCCACACTGAATCCTAAGTGCCTTAATCAACCTGGAAGAAAAAATACAGTTCTGTCACCAATACTTGCCGCTCCGTCTTTCCACCACTTTGTTCTCACCATTTAGGAGCTGATCATCCTCCTTTCTGATCAACTGGGACTTACTCAGCATGGCGCTTAAGAATCTCTGCCTAAGACGCCAAGAAACCAGACAGGGTATGGGAAAAGGGATTCCAGGGAAAGGGGTAGAAAAGAGTGAGAGAGAGGTGATGAGATTTAGAGTAATCAAGACATATTTAATTCAAGAACCAAATTCTCCAACTGAACCTCACCATTCTAAATTACTAACATGAACCAGAACAAAACAAAACACGAGGCTGAGCCTGATGGTACATACTTCAACACTCAGGAGGCTGAGGCAGGAGGATAGGCTTGAGTTCAAGGTCAAACTGAGCTACACAATAAGTTCAAGACCAGCATCAAGTTCATAGGAAGACACTGTCTCAAAAAAAGAAAGAGAGAGAGAGAGAGAGAGAGAGAGAGAGAGAGAGAGAGAGAGAGAGAGAGAGAAACAAGCAAACAAACAAAGAATCTTGGCCAAAAGGCTACTCCTACATATTCAGTTGCTCCTGGTACTCCCCAACACAGACTAATGGATTCTATCAATGCTGTCTGGATAAAATTCCCACCTCTCTCTGATAAACTTTAAGTAATAAAATACAATTTTAAAGAATTTCGCTCCACTCTCACTTATCTCTTATTTCTCTTATACATAATGTCTTTGTGACCATTTAAATCTGTATAGAAAATGCATATAATTTCTGTTGAGATTTATAAGCCTGGTTGAACATTTTTTAAATAAATAAACAAAAACTAGGAGTGAGAAGAATTTATCTGAAACTTATATCTGAGGAACAAGTCCATGCTCAACATCATTATGGAGGGAATGTGGTCAGAGGATGTAAATCCCAGAGGAGCCCCTGCTCCAGGTGCAGCCAGAGTATTTTTAGCTCCATATTCCTTTAACTCAATACGCCGAGATCTGGGAGACAGACACCTCCTAATACCCAGAAGACTTTACAAAATGAGAATTTTGTTCAATGCGTGTTTAAACCAAAAGCGTATGCTATTCCAAAAATGGAGGAAGGTCATGTCTGTCTGTCCATGTGTTTATATTCTATCTATATCCTGGGGAAAGATGCAGCATCCTTTTCTCCCTCAAAATTCATGTCAGAATTCAACAGTTATGGACAAGGCCCTCTATCCTTGTCGTCGGAAAGACCTGGAAGTCGTTAATATCAATACTTATTGAACCTTTATGTGAAGGTTTTTCTTACTTGGTCCTTGTCCCAGATCTGGTTTCTCTTTATTGCCACTGGTGGAATTTTGAGGCTTAGGGTTACCTCTGAGGCCCTGTAACGCATCCAGAGTCCCATCCTAAGCAGAAGAGCTGATATCCAGAGACCAGCATGTGCACCTACGGAGCCACTGGTGCCAGCAAAGAACAGTATCTGGGAGGGATGGGGTTAGAGGCAGCTGTAACTGCTACTGGAAGCTAGGGTGACATTCTCTCCACTGTCCTGAAGAAACCACACATAATATTTGCCTGCTGCCACAGAGTTAATGCCCTCTATTATTCTGTCTTAAATGTATATGAGAAAATCAGATATAGTCTGTTGTCTGGCTAAGGTAGGGCCTGCTGTTCCCTGCAGAGCAATGGACAAACAGGTTACCCGATGGCTCTCTGGAGGATGTGCTTCAGAGCCTTACTGAGCATGATCACTTCAGGAGGCAAGCTCTTACCAAATGATAGCCTAGTGGCAAAGAGATGCATGTATCATCCTGGCGTGAGAGCTGTTGTCCAGAGAGAACTGGACATCCACCCCTCTCCCACCTCCACTATGAAGCAGAGTCACTGCCTGCAGGAATGGCGGGAACGTTGCTCCCGATGAGCACCAATGTCTATGTGTGAATTCTGTTGAGTCATACCCAGAAAGAAAGGCTAAGAGTTCTTCCAAGTCAATCGGATCCACTTGTATATATGTGACATTTCAAAATAAATTTAAATGCTCATAGACTTATCTACAATTACAGACAAAAGTCATTCATTATGATTTTCTCATTGCTAATATTAACCAGACCATGGATACCAACTAACCTCTTATTAATCATTCTCAGCAGGTGATACTAGAAATAACTTTTTCAAATTATTCATTTTTCTTTCAATTTACATAATGATGCCACACAGTCATGTATAGGTGTTTCCTTCTAGCACTTCAAAAGGTTTTTTTTTATATGACAATTTAAAGCTATCTCACATTAATCCGGGAGAAAGTATGCACTAAAGACCTAATGCTATTTTTGCCAAATGGTTAGCCAGTTGCCTTGAGTTGCTCAAGGCAATCGTTTTTAAATTAATTTCCTTCTTGTTTTTATTAGTACATATTAGTTATTCTGAATGGGGTTACACTGTGACATTTGCATACATACATGTAAAATACGTCCAACCTCACCATTACCCTCTCGTGCCTGTCTCTATCATCTTCCCTACTCCCTTGACTCCTCAAATCAGGGAAAATGCAACTGGCTTTCTGAATTTGGCTTATTTCTTCTAATATGATGACCTCCAGTTCCAATCATCTTCCTGCAAATGACATGATTTTGTTCTTCTTAATGGCTGATTACTGCACCATTTTGCACACGTGCACACACACTCATCCATCACACTTCCTTTATTCATTCATTTGCTAATGGGCACCTACACTGATCCCATGCCTTAGCTCTTGTGAACTGTGCCACACACGCAAAAAAAGTGAAGGTGCAGGTATCCTTATAGTACGACAACAGATAAAAGTGAAGACTAAACTTACGAAACAAGATGACTTATTCCACTATTTCAGTCTTCTGCTTTTTCTTTAGTCTTGTCTATTAGCTAGGAATTGCGTCTCCAGGAGATCAAAATGGATGTTACATCACAACTAATGGCCTGTGCCAGGACATACTCTCACTTACACTCTTGGAATTGAAAAGACTGACCTTCATTCCTCACACTTAACCAATACTGTGTGAGAAGAAAGTCAATCACTATTAGATCACATACTCATAACCTGAGTCTTTGCCCTGGTGTTCCTTCTACTCTGAGTATCACAGTACATTGAACTGGATGACTCTGACCAAGTTTTGAACTGCCACTCTGCCTCACATCAGCTACATGACTCATATATTCCTATGTGATAGAGAGGCAACCCTACAGGCTTGCTATGTGGATTAAATGAGGTCATTAAATGAGGTCACAGAAATTAGCCAAGCACCTGGCAAGCGATGCTCAATAACTGTTAGCTATTTTTATTATAATTATTATATCATTCCATCAGCTATTGGGGCTCATCTCTAGAACCCAGAGCTTGTCTCTCTCTTGCCACCCTCTCTCAACATATCACTCCTTGCTCCACTGGTTCACTTCTCTTGCTCTATTCATCCCAAATGACAGAACTGGTCTTATTTTTTTCATTCCTGATTCCCAAATCTGTGCTTTCCTTACCAAAAGCCTTTGTTAATTACATATTAAGAAGAAAAGGAACCATAAAAAGTGGAAGACAGCTGAAACACCAAGAACTACTTGTGCATATCTCTTGGAGCAGCAGGTTCACAATCTAACAGGAATTTCTTTTTCAGCAAAATATAGTTTTCTTTGTAGAGGTCCTTCACTTCCTTAGTTAGATTTACTCCTAAGTATTTAATTTTTTGAGAGCTATTGAGAATAGAATTATTCTTACCTCTTTCTCATTGAATTCATTACTAGCATAGAGGAATGCTGTTGGTTTTTGTCTATTAATTTTATATGCTGCAATTTGGCTGAATTTTAATTAATTCTCAGAGTTTCTTAGTGGAGTTTTGGGGATCTTCTATGTAGAGAAGCTGCAAATAAGGTTAGCTTAACTTCTTCTGTCTCTTTATTTTGTGGCTTTGTCCAGCTGTTCTTGCTAAGGTTTCAGATACTATGTCAAACAGGATCAGATAGAGTGGACATTCCTGATTTAAGAGGAAATGCTTTTAATTTCTCCCCCATTTGTTATGATATCTGCAGTAGGTTTGGCATATATGGCTTCTATCACTCTCAGATAAGGTCCTTCTATATCTATTTTCCTCAGGATTTTTATCATGAATGGATATTGGATTTTGTCAAAGGCCTCGTCTGCATCTATTAAGATGATCATGTGATTTTTCCTCCTGCTTTTAATTATGTGGTATGTTACTGTGACCGTTGGAGAGATTATGTCAACTTGAAACAATCAGGAACCACACTTGGATTAGGGTTTGGAAACCACACCTAGACTGAGAATTGAGAATCAGCCTGGATTAGAGTGTGAGTGATTTGTGGGCCAGTGAATGAGGGAAGAACTCCCATCCGGATGTGGGAGGCCCAACTGGGATTCGAATGGTATAAAAGGAAGGAAGAAGAAAGATAGTTACAGCTTCTTCCACTAGCAAAGCACTCACTGTTCCAAGTGTCTATAGACACTGACTTCCTACATACCCAGATCTTCATCACAGATTCACTCCAGTCTCGACTTGCACCTGTCCACCAGTCACTGATATTCAGTTGCCAATCTCCAGGCTCCGGTCTTTGCCATTGTTCTTTGAACAACCGAGATCTGCAGCAAACTCTCACCAGCTATCCTGCAGTCCCATTTGGGTGTTCTACCTCGCTACTGAACAACCACCAGATGCTCAAGCTCTCCCATGTGCAGGCCACCATCTTGGACTATCTCTATCCTCAGATTTATGAATCTTCCAAATAGATCCTTTTTGTTATAATTTCTGTAAATTCTGCCTTGTGAAAGAACCCAAACTAATACAGTTATATTAATTGGTTTATGTATGTTGAACCATCCTTGCATCCCAGGAATGAAGCCAACTTGATCATGGTGTATAATCTTTTTAATAATTTGCTGAATTCTATTTGCCAGTATTTTAATGAGGATTTTTGCATCTGTGTTCATAAAGAAGATTGGTCTATAGTTTTCCTTCCTGGGCCAGTCTTTGTCTGGTTTTGGTATCAGGGTAACACTAGCTTCCAAAAACAAATTTGGCAATGTTCCTTCTCTTTCAACTTCATGAAACAGTCTGAGAAGCATTGGTGTTAGCTCTTCTCTGAAGTATTGGTAAAAATCTTCTATGAAGCCATCTGGACCTGGACTGTTCTGTGGATTAAAACTTTATTACTGCCTCAATTTTCATGTTTTTATGCATATATTTATGGTTATGTCCTCTTGATTCAGTTTTGGTATTGTATATGGGTCTAGGGATTTATCCATATCTTCCAAATCCTCCAATTTATTGAAGTATAAGTTTTTAAAATCACTACTTATAATTCAGCTGTGTCTACTGTGATTTCATTCTTTTCATTTCTAATTGCATTGATATGGATTTTTTTTCTTTCCTTTTTTTTGGTTAGTTTAGTTAGAGGTTTATCAATCTTGTGTATTCTTTCAAAGAAACAGTTTTTTATTTGTTTGATTTTTTTGTTTTTATTTTTTAGTTTCAACTTCATTACTTTCTGCTCTTGTCTTTATAATTTCTTCTCTTCTACTATTTTTGGTTTAGATTGTTCTTGATTCTCTACTACCTTACAGTGACTTATTAAATTGTTTCTTTGAGATTGTTCTGGAGTTTTTTGATGTATGCATCAGACTAAGACTAAGGGTCAGCTTTGGACATGTAATAGAAAACAGGAAAGCCTGACAGAACTCCAATCCCAGCCAGAGGATAGTAGATGAACATAAGCACTCTAACAAGACTAAGACAAACCAGGAGACTTTTGAGTGAAATACAGAGGGTATGTCTTTAGAATCTACAGAAAAGCTTTTCAAGAAGGGTGTAAAGAGCAAGTCAAGAGAAAGAGAAATTCATAAACTAACACGTAACAGACGCAGAGATGAGAATGGGAAGAAAGAAAAAAACATAAATTGCAAAATAAAAAACCCCACAGATTCAATACACCCACAGAAAACCATTTACATGAGGCAAAGGTCCCCCCACAAAAAAAGACAATTACTAAAAGTTAAAAAATAAAGAAATTACTGCCATGCCATTTGCACGGGAGATGAGAGGTGTCCCCCTCCATAGTCTTCGGTCCTGCTGTCTACAGGGGAGGTGCAATAGTTCCCTCAACCTGTGGCTTGTAGGTGTGTGTCTCCCTGTCTCTGCCCTGCAGCCAGGATGGCTGAGTCCAGTTAAGCCAGAGGCCCAGGGGTGCTCCGGTTGTACAGCGGGTGCCCCATGCCAATGTGCAGGGATGGCACCAGCGGCTGGTAGTGGTACAGTGGCAGAGGCCGGCAGATAGCACAGCGGCGGACACACAGCGCAGTGGTGGTACATGATAGCATATGGCAGGGCCCATGATGACAGCAGAGGAGTGTTCTGGTGGCAGCAACTCGAGGTGGCAGTAGCAGCCCCCAGTGGCAACAATGCCTGATGGCTAAGGCCTCAGGTTGTGGGGTTCTAGTGCAGTCATCTAAGACAGTTTCTTCATAGCAGTTTTCAAAGGCTTCTTACTCTGCCGCCATCTTGACCAGAGGTCCCTCTCTGGTCTCATTTCTCCCCTCCCACATCCACTCCCATCTCTAAGCTCTGGCTAAAACTAATCTAGCAATTGGCCTTTCCTCTCTTACATCTTACACATGCTACTTCCCATGCTTAGAATGAGCACTCTTCCTCCTTTTCCCTGAAAACCTGCTGTTTATCTGCTTACCTCCCCAGGGAAAACTTCCATTCCCTACCCTCAACCTAGACTCGATGCTTCATTGCACCTGATGTAATCCTAGGACCCCATCATTGTTCTATAACTCTGATCAATTGTATTCATGAAAGATCAAGATATTCTTGAAGATAAAGAGTACCTCTCATTTTTAACAACTTTTAATGTGCAGGTTAGTATTTATTAGATAACTACAAATAACTAGACTTGGCAATACCTACTGCTTCAAAGAACTATTTGCTATTTACTCATAGCTACACCACTTAGATGCTAAGTAGGACTTTCTACCAATATCTCCAGCCAAGTCCCCCCTGGGCACCATGAGTGGACTTCATTCAAAATCCAATTTTGGCTAGGCCTCTGTGTCTAAATACAATAACCTATCCATTCCAATCCATGTCCCAAATTTTAACAAAGAGATTGCATTCATTTCCAACTTCCAATACACAGCATTCACATGGCAATGGATCTGCAGCGGCACTGATGGGAGGAGAGCTTGGTCGTGGGACTTCATTGGCTGTGACCGCTGCCACTCCAATGCCTGCCTTTTGCTAGGAATGCCCACTGAGAGGAATGCCGCCACTGAGCAGAAAGGCAAGCTCCCCTTCAGGAAGTATTCCCTCGCAGTAACACTGGGCAGTGCAATGCAACCTCCAGTGAATCTGCAATTGTTTGAATGACCTAATTCTCTGGGGAAGCCAATACAGACCAGAGAGGATTTATCTAGGATGTGATCTCCTAACTCCCACTTTAAAACTTGACCCAGTTTTTCTGACCATGTAATGGAACAAACATCCCCCTAGATTTAGCATGTGTACACAGCTTATAAATCCACCCACTGTGATGAAGAGCAAAACATTAAGACATTATCAAGAGCACAATTCATTCTGGACCAGGTCCGTCTCATCCAGAACTTAATCTTCACACTACCCTGACTGGGCTATGATTGCGCCTTGTTTTAAAGAAGGAAACCAAGGCCCAGAGAGGTAAACTAAGCTAACCAAGGACCCCTAAAGGTAACAGAGCCAGGCCCTAAACCTGTCTAATGCTAAAATTTACCCATGGCTTTTTAATAATGCTATATAGTACACCCCGATATAAAATACAAATTTTAAAGGAACTCACACTGAGAAGTTTGTTTTTAATGTTTAAAAACAAAATATAATTTGTATCCAGCAGGTAATTATGAAATTTTTAAAATCCCTCCTCACCTGCCTCTCATATGCTTGTTTTCCTGTAAGTTGAAGTCTCTCACCCCTCCTTTGGGGTGGGGGGGAGCAAGCTCTCCCTGAACCCCAGGCATGCGGCTGGTGTTTTGGTGTGTCTAATTATTACATCTGCATCATCAGCACAGGTGCTGCTTTGCATAAAGCAGGCACTGACTTACAGATCGTCCGCGGGGAGATTTCTAGCCAGAACTCCACCATCTTTGTAGCTTAAGGCTTGTTTCCCCAGTCATCAGTTCTTAGATTTAATCAGAAATGAGGTATTCTCCAAGGGATAGCTTTACTTTTCAAAACTGGGGCTGGGAAGGAGGACTGTTGGCTTCTAATACAGTCCTAGTCAGAAGATGAAGAGTCTCTGCCCTCTCACCCCTCTCTGGGGAATACTGAAAAGTATGCACTGGTCTCTCCCACTCCTTACTCGCTTCCCACCAGAAGTAGGCCATCGGATGGGTGACGACTCATGCCCACTGTGCCATGCTTACTGGTGGGTGGCATAGGAGAAGAAGACCACCTCTCCCATTAGCACTTCCACATGGTAAACACCCCTGGATAGTCTTTTCTGGGAACAGCAAGACTGCTATTCATTTCCTTGCTTTACTTAAAACTGGGTAAGAAAGGCTGGCCTCTAGAGCAGGTGTGTGGATGTTCAGATAATGACTACATGTCTGGTTTGCAGACCAAGGTCTTACTTGGTTATTCCCTCCTGTGAATGAACACATGAGTCTAATGACAGATTTGGGCTGGAAGGAGGGAGCATGCACTTCAACTTCAGGCCCGAGTCATGTTTTCCAACCACCTTGTCTTAGCACAGGCTTGGGGTACCAGGGACATATCGATGAAAAAGTGGTGATTTCCTTTCTGGCTGTTGTTCCTTACACGTCTTCCCACCGGTCAGCACTGAGCAGAACAACCATCACGCTCTCCTCCGCAGAGGATTCCATCCAGTAACATCAGGGATTCAGAAAGGCAAGTAGGGAGCGAAAAACAACCGCAACGCTGAACAACCGCGAGCTCTGGGAAGCTGACTCTGGAAATACTGCTATCAGGATTAGAATGACGTCACACCTATAGGAAAATGGATGCACCCGGAGACCATCATGCTTGAAAAGTGAATCCAACACAGAAGGTTAAGTATCACATGGTTTCTCTCATATGAGAAAAGTGAACTATGAAAAGTAGGAGAACAAAATAAAGGAGAGATGGAAGAACATAGGAAGACGACTGTGGAGAGGGAAACAGGATACAGGGGGGTGAAGCATGGAAGGGGAAGGGAAGTAATATGATTAAGATGTGATATGTCTATGCACCAGTTTCTCAAGCTGCTTGTTCTTATTATGTATCTCAAGTACATACTGATAAAAATGATAATTTTTGTCAAAAAACAATTAGAATGATACCAAGCCAAGCGAAAAAGAGAAATCCCACCACTACCTCTATTACAGGATGACAAGTGAAATACCTCACATAGTTAATAAATGACTATGCCAAAATTTTATAAAACTGGAACTAATAGTCATTTTTAAATATGCCAGCTATTTCGAACACCCTTTGTACCCTTGAATTGGTGTCATTCTAATTCCTTTCTTGCCAAAATTATGCTTTTTATTATTATGTACTTGTGATACTTAATATTCTTACATTATATTAATGATGCTTAGGTTTGCTGAACCTGATGAGCCAGAGAGCCTTTTGCAACAGTGAAGGAATAGCATCTGGTTCACTTACCACCAACTCCTCTGCTACCTGGAGACTAGTTTTGAAATCAGGACTACCCAACAAAACCTCAAATTTCAAACCAACTAAGTCTCTCTTAACTGAAATAAACTGCTGTTAGCCCAGTGTCTCCCATCCATTTCCTTCTCCTCTAGTACTCGGAGAAGGAAATGAAGTCTGGCTGCCACATCAGTCTTTTGGAATAAAGGGGGAAGAAAAAGAGCAATGTCACCAGTCCCCTTCTCTACGTCCTATTCGAATCCAAACGGCCAACCTGATGGATCAGGGAGGAATGGGAGGGAATGGCAAGAAGCTGGATCACTAGGAGGAAAAGCAATAATGATTTCCATTAATACTTAAGCCCTGGCATAACCTGTTCACAGAATAAAGCCCTAGGTTATAAGAAAATGATAAAATAATATAATAATAAAATAAAAGGCATTGTGCTTTTGCTGCAACCAACTTTCAAGTTTCTAAACATTTCTCATATTCTGTCAAGTTGTAACAATGTGGCCACCCCACTAATCTTCTAGTCCTTAATATACCTGCACTTACCCTGTACTGTAATGAGTTAAGAGTAAATAAGATATAACACAAATTGGTGAAAATTGAGGAAAACTTGTACTCATATACCAACGCTGAGAGATGACTGGTAATGGCTAAGTGCGTTGTGCTAGGAAGGATTCCGAGATCAGGTCTGAGCTTGGAGACCAAGGAACTGCCACTAAGGAAGGTCCAGGGACACGAGCAAGGTTATGGACAAGAGTATCTCATATATACTCCATCCTTAACAAAGGATCCAAAGGCTAATTTGCAAATACTTAGTTATGGGGGGCTGATGTCATAACAATATGCAAGGTGTGATCAAAATATATGGTGGATGCTTATTACTTAAATGTAAACATAAACTTCAAACATAATTATCTCGCCATCCTCGTGCTTTCTGGAGCAGTTCTGGAAGCTCTCTGCTGTGTCTTCATGAGGTATGATTAAGAAACATGATGAACGCTTCTGGCGGGTACCATCCAATAGGAAGGCAGCATACGTATCCTTATTCACTTTCTTCAGCAAATTTGGGTCTGTGCAACTTCTGACTCTAGCCCAAAGTCCAATACCAGGCAATGAAAGGTCAATTTTAAAGCAATTCAGGATATCAAGGCAGTCAAAACAGCACAAATTTTTAAAAACTCATGAAAGAAAACTTCCCTAACTGCCAAAGAAAGTGGCCGTAATGATGGGATAAGTGTGTTCAAAGCAAAGGCGAGTATTTTGAGGAGAAATAATGACAACAATTTCTAAATATTCACCACATTTTTCATTTTTCCCATTTTATTAATATGTATATGCAATACACAATGGTTACACTGAACTTGAGAACTTTGTGCACATATATATCGCATCAACTCCACACTCCTTTCCCCTCCCTCCCTATCATCCTCCCCCATCCCTCACCCCCCAACTCCCAACATCCTGCCCATTTGACTCTATTATTTATACCCTGAGCTTCTCATACTATTTAACCTTCTGAGTCTGATTCACTTCACCTAATGTTTCGAGCACACTTAGTATGTATGAAAAACGCTACAAGCTCAAATTGATCCCGCACAATGAAAGCACTACCAGAGAGTGCCCATGGGTGTGAGTGGAGCCCTACACCTAAGGATAGGGTGTACTCTGCTCTGTACTGTTAGGATTTTGGAAGGAGAGTCAGGTTCCACTCTAAATGCCACATGGGCAAGAAAATGTTAAGTCAACAAGTCAAACAGCAATGTATTAAATTAAGGGCCTTGAACCTCTGTTTTAAGAGAAAAACCAAAGATATCCAAACTGGTAAAAAGAAAGTTTAATAGCTTTCTGGATTCAACTGAGCAGGAGTCACCATCATGGAAGTCAACATTCACCACAAGAAGGACCAAAAGGTTTGGCACGAGGAGCTCAAGAGCCAGGACATCCACCTAAGGCTGCTGGTCAAGCTGTACAAGTTCCTGGCCAGACAAACCAACTCCACCTTCAACCCGGTTGTGCTGAAGAAGCTGTTCATGAGCCGCCCCAACTGGCCCCCTTTGTCCCTTTCCCGGATAAGTCGAAAGATGAAGCTTCCCGGCCAGGAAAATAAAATGGCTGTGGTTGTGGGGACTGTGACAGATGATGTGTGGGTTCTGGAGGTGCCCAAACTGAAGGCATGTGCTCTGCAATGAGCAGCCTGGCCCAAAGCCATATCCTCAAGCCTGGAGGCAAGATCCTCACCTTTGTGACCAGCTAGCCCTAGACTCCCCTAAGAGTCGTGGCACCGTCCTGCACTATGGGCCACGCAAAGGCCATGAGGTGTACTGGCATTCCAGCAAGGCACCAGGGACCCTGCACAGCCACACCAAACCCTCTGTCCGCTCCGAGGGCCAGACATTCAAGCACTCCAGAGGTCGACGGGCCAGCAGAGGCTACAAAAACTAACCCGGATCTTTCTCTGTTATTAAAAAGACTTTAGATGCCAAGAAAAAGAAAGTGTAATAAAATCTTAATGCCCAGTAATTGAGCATGCCTGCTGTCCCCCAGGTGGACCACCTGAGATATTTAGCAATCACTATTCCAATTAGGTAATTCACATGAGGTGCCTGGCATGTTTACCTGCCTGCCACTTACATGGTATGCCTGCTATACCCAGACTGTGGGCTGGGATCAATTAGCAATTATAATTAGAGCAGAATGCAATAATAGTGTGTTCTTGTTCATTTCCTGAAGTTTGAAGAATATGACTCTTCTGACAGAGGATAATAAGTGCAAACAAATCTCCCAAATTCAAATGTACATTTGAGTCACAACCAAGTAATTGTTCACCACGCTATTGTAACCGGTTAGATAGAAATTCACAGGACCACATTCTGGCAGGTTAATTACAAAAAGATTCGGATGTCCCTGCTGTGTTTAAAAAAAAAAAACAGACAGCTGACAGTTGCACAATGGTGTGAATGCATTCACCACTGAACTCTGCACTTAAAGTGATAAATTTTATGTTAGTTATCATTTTACCACAATTTTTTTAAAGTTTAAGTTATGATGTGATGATAAAAAGGGTATGGTTCTGAGTCTGGGAGGAGGTTAAATCCAGGCTGAGCCAATTAATGGCTTTCTGTGATCTTTAAACAAGTTGCTAAACCCCCCAAATTCCAATTTCCTTCCTTGAAAAATAGAAGAAATAATGGCTACCTAGCTAATGAGGTAAGCAGCTGGAGGTCAGGAGTAGAAACAATGCGGAGAAATCAGCCAGAGACAAGGAGGCAGCTGAGGACAGATTAGACTCTGCAAAAGAAGGAATGGGTAGAAGCTACAGTAAGACCCACTAACATTCAAGGTAAGGAGGATGTGATAACTTATCACTGTCTCATCATAAAAGAGGGATCCTCTGCAGACAGAGCAGAGCTCTTCGAAGCTATCACCCTGCAAACTACAGCAATGGAGGAAACAATGACCCAAAAACCAGAGGTACACAAATAGTGATTCAGTCTCAAGACTGAGTCTCTTAATCCATTCTACAGCATAACAGCAAACTGTCCTGTGTCACTCAGGCCCCAGAAAAGTGTCATCTCTCATGGCCACCAGCACCACTGTTCTCTGTTTACCTTCTCAGCTTCACTTCCCTTGCTTCTTCACCCTAGGACAGTGAGTATCTCTTCTTGATCCTCCTCATAGTCACAGTCCTACCATCACCGTAGCAAGAAAAGTCGCTTAGCCTCTTATTTGTGTAAGTTTAAACTGTGCTCCCTTCTTATCATAGATGAAGCAGGAAGCATGTCTAGCGGACATACGAACCTTGACAAGAAATGGAAAACAGTTCAGGGGTGAAGGAGTAGTAGATTCAGGAAATTAGAACAGAATAACTAATGGTCCTGCAGCCCTTCTTGCCCAAACCTTCCCGGGGGCCCCAGTTATTACTTTCAGGCCTCCGAGAGGAGCAGGAAGAGGCAGACGTGGAGCGCTCAATTGTTTTTCAGGCTTCCCCAGGCGCTGCTTCCTTGCAGACTCCACAAATTAGCAGTACCTCTTTCATATTCCCTTGTTTCCAGGCTCCCTGATTGCATGCCCATGTCTCTAGGCGCTGTAGGCAACCTGGGGCAGAGCTGCTGCTTTCTTATTTGCCCTCCCACAGCCTTGCAGTAGCCCACTACGGAGTGAGCTCAGTGTAAGTTTTTGAGAAAATCAGATAGAGAACTGTGGTAAAGTAGCCGGGAGAAGTACAAAAACATGAAGGTGAAGAAGGAAAGTGAACTTCCTCAAGGGTCTGAGTCCAGGCCTTTCTCCCGTGATGGTTTAATCTTCACGATAACAATATTAGTGTTCATATTAATATTAACACTGTCTGAGAGTAGACACTAATATTAATTTCTTTGAGCAGAGTAATTTGCTCAGAGATGTCCACAGTAAGGAGTCAGCCTGAACTCACTCACATGTGCCTACTGCAGAAACCCGAATGGAATTCTCTAATGGAATCCCACGCAGCCCAGCCCCTCTCCAGCCTGTAATTTTGCCCTCCCTCAATTCTTTATGATCCCCTTCTATCCTTAAAGATTACCCGGCAACTCACAGGCTAGATTTTACTACAGTTCCAAGACCTTGGGATCTATGCCAATGCCTTCTGTGTTCAATTAGGAACTATTCAAAAGCATGAATTAATAAGGACTGGAAGAATGGCACAGCAGTTAGAGCGTTTGCCTTTCAAGAACAGCAATTCCACAGCACAACATAAGACAGGCATGGTGGTGCATGCCTATAATCCCAGCACTTGGGGGGGTGAGGCAGGAGGTCTGCCATGAGTTCAAGGCCAGCCTAGACTACATAGTGAGTTCAGAACCCATTTGGACTACAGAGTGAGACTATGCCTCAAAAAAAGTATAAGTAGATACTACTTTTATTCTCAAAAAAGTGATAGATACCTTTGCTGTGAAGATATGGTAGGTAATAAATTACCAATGATGCTTTTGCAAAATCCAAGAAGTTCTCATGAACTAAATCCCAGTATGCTCCAGTAAAAAATGGGATAAAGAGAGAACCTGATTTGGAACCACAGGATGAGAAGACTATATCCATCCATATACTGCTTCATATATTTTTTAATTATGCACTTTTCAGCATGCAGAGAATTTTAATAGGTATTAATCTCGCTTGATCTTCCCAAAAGGATCAAATGAGCCAGATATTTTCATCTTTTAATAGAGACAAATTTATCAATATTTACTTTTCAAATTAATCTGCTCCTTTACAGGCAGAAACTTCTTTCTAAAACCTTTCCCCTTTCTTTTTTATAATGAATAATTTATTTTCTAGAATTAATTCAGAAAATAATGTGAAGTGAACATATAACTTGACTTCTCCCATATGGTTAATATATCATGGTAGTAAGTTATATTTACTAGTACTTCTTTCAAATATTTGAACTTTGTCATGCATTTATCTCATAAATATGCATTTGCTTCTTTGAAACTGTTCTATTCTGTTTCAAATCCATTTTGTAAAATTTTTTTAGTCATACACTCTTTTTTTATACTTTGCCTAGTTTTGGAAATCTGTATTTTCAGAAGCTTCTCCCAGGTCAAGGAGAATTTAGCAAAGCCCTTCCTGACTACATAGATGCTACATCTGTGGCACAGGTTGGAGCCACCTCCCCACCACAAGGTCCATGTGTCAAAGGGCTGGTCCTTTTGGCTGGGCATGACCATGGAGGTTTTATATTGTTGCAGATGGGACTGTCAGGCCACATCCCTTTCTATTTCTCTTTTGCACCTGGCTTTCTGCTCTGCTACATGACTTGTTCCCTGCCGTAGGTCCCAAGCAACAAGGTCAACAGATGACAGATGGAGACCTCCAAAACTATGAGCCGAAGTGAACCTTCCTCTTCATTAGTTGATTCTTGCAAATATCTACACAGTAATAAAAGCTAAGTAACACTAGCTGTGAGAAGCGGGGGGCGGGGGGGGGGGGGTTGGGATGAAAGTGCAGGAGCTTCGGAGAAACAGCACAGCTTAACCCCACGGTGATGCTTGTAGCTGACAATCTCAAAGTTACTTAGACATCTAAAGAAAATTGTCAGAGATGTACCTTTTACACTCACTATTAAAAATAAAACTCTGACTGGCTTGACGTGGGTTAAGGCCTCTGCCTTCAAAGACGTGCAAAGGAGCCCATCACTGTAGCGCGCGCGCTCAGCATCCTGTCAGGGCGCCCTGCCCTGCCGGGTGCACACTTAGGACGCCAGGCACGATCCTCCAAAGCAGAGCACCCCGTGTCCCCGCTGGCTCGCGGGATAACTCGGCCACTGCTGACCGGTGCCCGGACACCGCGTCCCGGTGCAGTGAGCCACATCAGAATGGAAGAAACACACCCGCAACAAAAGTCTGTGCAGCCAAGCATTTACTGCCCAAGCACCCCTGATCACTGACACAGCCGCCGCGTGTGCCAGGCCCCTGGCTGGCCCTTTACGAGAGTCGCCTGTCTAGCCGTCCCAGCGCCCGTGAGACGGGTATTGGCATCATCATTTTACAGAGGAGAAAATGGGGCTCACAGCAAAGCAAGCGGCCACCGCGGGTAGGATGGCAACCCAGATAGATCCACGCGGCGCCGGAGCTCACGCTGCAGTGTTCACAGCGCCAGTCACATGGCACCGCCCTCACCTCCTCTCGGGGCGCTCGGATGCCCAGAGGCACAGCCTCCTTCTCAGCATCATCCCTCTCCCCCATCTGGAAGACCAGAGCCGCTTCCGGCAATTGCTGCTTATTGTGGTTTGGATCTGGATGTCCCCCATGTCTCATGTATTTGAATGTTACAGATTGTCCACGGAAACGTGCTGTTGGGAGATGGGATCTAGTCTAGAGGGGTGGATTACAGGCATGCAAACTGGACTACAGGTGTGTAACTTAGATTACAGGCATGTAGTAGGGGTTTACGACACATTCCACACTTGGATCCAGGAGGGGCTGATCACTAGGAGAAGATCTGGAAGGATAAATAAGCTGCTTCCTGCCTTCCTGGGAGGACTAGTCTCAACTTGCCTTGACTTGGCTTCCTGTGTGTGATGTCATGAGAAGCTGCCTCCACCTCTGCCTCTGCCACGTACTTCGAATGCTGCCCACTTCCCCTGAATGGACTGTGACCTCCTGAAACTGTGAGTGGAAATAAACCTTTCCTCCCCTAAATTTGTGGAGTCGGGTATTGAGTCACAGCAACAAAAGAGTGACTAAGACTGTTGTGTGGTTCCTCGACACACCCTGAGTTCTTTCCAGGAGCCTGACTGCTAGAAAGAATCATCCACTCTTATGTGTTTCAAACGAGGAAACTGAAGCCCAGAGAAGTATGTGATTTGCTGGAGCTTCACACTTAGGTAGCATTAGAACATAAAATAATGCCGCTACCACTTGTCCAATTAGAAACGCGCTACAATGCACTGAGGCACATACCACCATCCCTTTAAGGCAGATGTGCAAACTGAGGCTCAAAAGTCACACGATTTTCTCTAACATCATCCACCTACTGAGTAACAGAGATGCAATGTGACCTGAACTATCCTAATTGCAAAGCCAGAGCATTTCACCACTGCTTTGTATGAAGGTCTTGGTCCCAAGCCTCTACATTGGATAAATAGATATCTCTGCATCTTTAAGGGCCCCTGGTGTCCTCTGCCATGGTCTCTTCCTCTCCTCTTAGGACTGCTCATTTTTGAAGCCTTCTCTTTACACACCTGGTACAAAATAAAAATCTAAATATTGTTCCACCTACTTTTTTTAACCAAATCCCCAAGCCAAAAAAGAAGAAATCCGCTCTCTCTTACACAGTATCCTGTCTCCCATACCATGCAGATATCTTCAGAAAGACTGAAGTCTCTCTCATAGCTAATTACAATGACTGAGTTCTGAACCATTCACAGCCAAAAACAGAGGACATTCGGCAATTAGAAAAACTAAAATCATAGTTATGAATGCTATAAATACCTTTCATATGCCTCTTATGAACTGTGCTACAAAAGTAGAGAGCGCCAATATATTATTTACTAGATACCAAAAAGTACAAAATCATACATCAGAAGTACCAATAGGTCTCTGTCCACTGCCTCTTAAAAGAGGAAGCCCACTCGAGGCTTCCAAGGAGCTGGTTTGGAATCCAGCCACTCCCAGTCTGGGAGCACTGCTGATCATGGCAAAGCCACACTCAGTTAATTATGGAAGGAGACTGGCTGGATCCAATTTCAGAAACATTGAAGGGCCATGGTGGGAGAAAGGGCTGCTTACTATCTCAACCTGAATGCCCTGTGGGCTCTTGTGGGCTCAGTGTCTTGTCTGCAGGGCACATCATCAGAGGGGTGTACCTTAGCTCAAAGCAGATGGAGGCTAAGTCAGGAGGCACCCGAGAATGTAAAAGGCCTGGCTACCACCTGAGAAGTAAGCTTACCTACAAACGTAGTACAGAACATAGTAGGGAAACGAGATGGGCTTTTCATGCATCTTGAGGCTTGGTGCACAACTCCCTCAAAGCCCTTAACACTGGTTGCTTTTATTCAAAAGCTGTTTATAAACCTCTATGTAGGTGCCAAGCCGACAGTACTGGTGAGTACCTATCACGTGCAAGTTCTTTACCATACAAAAAAGACGTGTGCCTCAATGGAGTGGCCTTGTGCATTCACATGCACTCTGTTTTTCACAAATCTCTCAGCACCCTGCAGCAGGAGGCACTCCAACTTACTAGAAAGAGCACTAGACCAGGAGCCGGAAGTGCCAAGTTTGGCCTCTACCTTTCACCTCTGTACTGCAGAGGCCAATCACTTACCTACCACGTCAGCTTTCTCATGCACCAAGAAGAATCTGACAAGTTAAGATCCAGAGAGGTAAAATAAGGCAGTTATTATTAAAATATGCAGGAAGGGAAGTTTTTGAAAAACATATTTTAATTCTATTTAATTAACTGCCCGGAAATTAAGAAAGATATGAGAGAAGTGGTGAAAAGCCAGGTCCAGGGAAATGTGATCACGGAGAGTCTTATGTCCAGAGCTGCTCCACCTTGACTTGTTGAGTTTCACCTCAGGGTCCAAACTCAAAATGCAGAATACCTTCCGCGCTGCCTCCTCTAGAATCTCTGGGTCATAACCATGGAAGGCCTCTGGCACATCTCATCCAGTTGCCTGCTCCCACAGGACTCCAAGTTTCAACTCTGGTAGAGTCTTCCAGGCTTTGCCTGAAAACGTTCAGGAGGACCACGCTCATTGTCTGTCAACTCCGTATCTGCTCAGCTCTGATGAAACAGGAATTTTAAAGCCTCTCGCTGTATCCACCTTTCACTGGGGCTAGCCCAGCTCTCTTGAAGCTACCCGGAACCCCTGACCCCACTTCTCCAGGGCAGCCTGGTCTATTCCTTCATTCTCCTTACCATCCTAAGAACTCCTATCAACTGCTTTGGGGTTTATAATGCACCTTCCTTATGAGTCATCAGCAAAATGGCATTCCAAAGGGAAAAAACAAAACCAAACCCTGACATTGCCTTGGCCCTATTAACAGAAATGAGTTCCTTGCCCTATGTATTCAGACATTAGGCGTGAAACTAGGCATGACCTTTTCAGCCAGGCCCTAGGGAAAAGATACTAAAAATACACGTATATCGTCAGGCACCACGGCCAGAGCTGACACTACAAATAACCCTCCACGCATGCTGGAGACTTAGACAGACAATGCAAAGGGACCTGGCGGCCAAGTCATATGTGGGACGAGGGTGGATTCATCATCCAGAACTGGCCTTCATCCTCTATAATAAGACACGATCCAAAGCAGGGGGTGTGGGTGTGGGAGGACTCCTACTCTATTCCTCAGCCCAGATGTGCCCCATGTGCTGAAAATGTGAGGATATTTGACCATGTTTTAATTAAAATTTCCCTCACCATTTGAAAATTATAATCAAGGTCTTAGACTCAAATTAACATGACTAAATTCAAATAACATTATAGCATTATTGATTAAAATAAAATACAGTTAGCCTTTTGACCCATAGGTTCCACAGCTGAGGATTCAACCAAGCAAAAGTTAATAATACGAAAAAAAAATTGCATGTGTATTGAACACATACAGACTTTACTTTCTTGTCGTTATTCCCTAAACAATACAGTACAACTATTTCTATAATGTGGACATTGATGAGTAACCCAGAAGTGACTTCATGTATATGGGAAGACATGCATAGGATATGGGCAATTAACAATACTATACAAGGTTATATAAGAGACTCAAGCATCCACAAACTGATATCCAGAGGGTGTCCCAGAACCAACACTTGTACATACCAAGGAGCATGTATCTGGCTATACTCTTCACTGAATAGTTAATCCCATGTAAGTATTAACAGGCAAACATAATTAACTGAGCCAATCACAACAATCCTGCAATTACTGATCTCAGTTTACAGATGAGGAGTTGAAGCTAATAGAAGGTATGTAACTTACCTAAGGTCACACGACTAGTTTATAAGCACCACTCCTGCCCAGATTTCAGGAAAGAAGACTGGGCAGGCTCTGACAGATGGGAAGTCTCCAGATACCTCTTGCCCCAAGGGTTCTTCCACCCAGAGGCTCTTCCACTTTCCAACTAGGCTGCGCCTCAGCTGCCCAGTCACGTCAGTCATTTCTGGATCCCCAGTTTCCTGAGCTCCTGCTGCCATCTGCTCCTTCTTGGCTGAGAAGACACACATCTTCCTCCAAGCCTGCACTGAGCTCCTGTACCCGAATACCTGACAAGTCTACCTGGTGATTCCCAAACATCTATCATTCATATGCTGCCAACACAATTTTGTGAATATCTATAAGCCACTATTGTGTAGCTACTTCATGATTTTCTGCAAAATAGCTTACAGTAGCCCCTTCACCTGAGGTTCTACTTTACCTGGTTTCAGTTACTCACAGTCAACCTTGATCAAAAATTATAAATTCTAAAACCATTTTACAATATCATGAAAAAGTTCAAAAATAAGAAAGGTAAGCTTTAAATTACTTGCCATTCTGAGCAGCATGATGAAATCCCTCTCCCTCCTGCTCCACCCTGCGCAGGGCATGAACCACCCCCCCGTCCAGCCTACCCACTTCATTCGTGCCACCCCCACCTGGCCACTTGGCAGCCTCGTCAGTTATCAGATCTCCTGTCATGTTCTTGTAGCATCAGGACACAGTTAACCCTGATTTTACTTAATAAAAGCCCCAAGTGCAAGAGTAGAGATGTTGGCAATGTTATTACAGTATATTGCTGTAATTGTTCTATTTTCTCATTAACTATTATATCACATGCATTATATTATATGAAATATAATACAATTAATTAATATCTTACCCTGCCTAATTTATAAATTAAACTTTATCATATATATGTATAGTAAAAACATAGTATGCATAGGGTTCAATGCTATCCAAGATTTTGGGCATCTACTACAGATTTTAGAATGTCTTCCCTATTGGTAGGAGGAGAGGAGAACCACTTTATTTTTAATGATCTTGTTACATCTAAACAGTGAAATCACACACTGATATATTGGCCAATTTTTCTAATATTTATTAAAATGCATAACGATTAGTTTTTTTAGATCCCATTGTAACAGATAAATCACTATTGGCACATACACCTTATCAGACGTGCAGAGCCCTCTACAACGCTATGAACATGTCATTCATCAACTTTTTTTTAAATAATTCTAGCGAGGAGACTCGGCACTTTCTGTTACCTAAAGATTTCCCTCCTAGCAAGATGGTCAGATAGCTTTGAAAGGGTACAGGGACTGCTCCCAGACCAATGACACACTCTGAAATTTTGGCATTGTTTTAAGAAAAAAAAAAAAAAAAAAAACGCAGGAGAGAGAATGAGGCATTAAAGTCAGAGGGGAGGAGAATTTCAGCCCCACCACTTGTACATTCCTCACCAAGTAATTACCCTAAAACTCAATTTTTTTCTTTATTCTCAAAGGAATATGCCACCCTCCAGGACTGTGCTACAAGTGAGATCACATACGTGGACAATCCAGTACACCTCTCGGCCCCAAGTGATTGCTGAATAAATACAAATTCCTTGCCTGTCCACAGGTGAGTATTAATGACCTGGAAACACTGGCTGGTGACTCTCCATGGCAAACATTTGCCTGGATTATCTCCTAGACTAGGCATGCCAATCAATCACTGCTCTTTTTCTTCAGACTTGGCTTAGATTCTGATCATTTTTCCAGACCGTAACTGAGGAACGTAATCAGTCTGAACATTGAGACAGAATTTTTGACCAAAATGGCAGAGCCCTGGCCATTGGTTTTCTGGGGACAAGAGGTTTCCGTGGTCCTCTCCGGAAGGCTGCCCTGACTACAGGGACTAGGGTTGGGTGGGGCTTCTAGGCTGGGAGGGACCAGTCTTGTATCCAGCTGGACATTGAAGCTGGAATTTCAACAGACACCATCAGCTACTGCTGTCAAAAGCAGTGGGTTCTCTGAGCAGAGGCACGCAGCTCACGGGGACAGCAGAGCTGGAGTGCCGCCAGCCCCGATGAGACGGTGACAGGCTGGGCCTAGTCAGCATCCATTCCCACTCATTATTATGTGGCATTAAGGAAATTCTATGCTGAGCAGAGTGACCCTGACGTGTGATTGCTTGTGCTCCTCTGGGTGTACACAGAGCACGGTAAGAAGTAATGATTCCCAGAGAGCCCATCTAATCTGACAATTTTCAGCAGCCTCCAAAGGGAGATTTTACCTTTTGTCCATTTCTCCAAGTTCTTTTTTTTTTCTTTTTTTAGTGTTACTATAAAAAAAGAAAGAACAAGATCTATGCCCTTCAACAGTGTCCCTACAACAGGCAGAGGTGTGATACAATTCTGCCTCTTACTCAGCTTCACACCAGTGTTTCCCAGAGGTGCACACCTGGCAGGAAGAACTCTCTTCTAAGGCCTGGGGGTGCTCCCCAGGCTCCATGTATGTTTGGCCTAAGAACCACACGTACTCGACTTTGGGACCAAACGGCAAGAATCTAGGCTATCACATCCTGACTCTTCTAATCTCGACCAAATCTGACTCCGCATTTGGGAATGTGGATTATGAGGATGTGAAAATAAACTTTTATTCTCTTATTCACAAACCTTTTTTGATATAAGTGAAAACTATTATCCAGCTTTCATCTCAAGGCAATTTCTTTTTTCCTGGTACCAAATCCACTTTAAAAAAAAAAAGCCGATGACTCAAATAAAATATAAAATATAGCTTACATATTTTTACAATAAAAAATTAGTTAAAACTATAGCATTTAGCACAAATTAATAATTATTCATCATTAGCAAATGTATGGCCATCAACACGATGTCTATTGCAATGTGTTTAATAAGAATCTCAATTTAAAAGTTACATAAATAGAAAAGCCGGGAAGGGTGTGGGGACAGAATGGATGAAAGGAGGTTGGATTCCATCCATACACACTGTATTTACATGTGGAATATCACACTAAACCCTATGAATTGTACAATTAGTATGTGTTAATACATATTTTTGAATAATAAAATATAAAAGTCATATGAATATGAAGCCAAGGATTTGAGAATAAAATACAACTTTTAAAATTCTGTCCAACTCTTTCTGCTTTACCAGAATTTTATCTTTGACACACAATAAATTTCAGCTTAAAAATACAGGCAAATATTTTGCTTTCTCACTTATCAAAAGCTCTGGCTCTGTTTCCTCCCTCCTTGTCTCTGCTTCCCTGAAATCATTCTTGTCAGTCTTGTGAATTGTTCTCCCTTCTCTGACTGACGTCTCCAAAGACTATTTCTCCCTTACATACATTCCCAGTACACACACAACACACACACACACACACACACACACACACACACACTTCCTCCACAGTCAACAAGCTCTAATGTCAATCCCAGGAAGAAAAATGTTAGCATCAATAATAAAAAAACAATTTAAAATACCGTAAGTGTTTTATATCAGAATATACCAGAAGTTTTGACCTCTTTAATGAGTGTCTCTAGATCAATTTTCAGATGTACTTTTTCTAGATACATACCAAATGACACAACAAGCAGGATCCCATGTACTAAAACACAGCCTACTAAGAATCTGGAATTCTTACCATGCACAGTGGTACATGCTTGTGGTTCCAGCACTCTGAAGGGGTGAAGCACAAGTATCAAGTTCAAGCCCAGCCTGGGCAACTTAGTGACATAGCAAGTCCTTGCCTCAAAACTTTTTAAAAAGGGACACGGATATAGCTCAGTTCAAAATCCCTGCATTCAATTTCTCATACCAATAATAATAATAGTAATTCAAAAATATAAAATTTTTGAGATTTTTCAATCTGTCACAGTATTGGTACAATTAAAGTTGGTTTGACAGAGGACAAAAATATGCATGAATAATCTCAGCCAATCCACCTCAGCCACTTCCCTGCCTCATCAAAGAAGGAGAAATGTTCCCCAAAAGTGAGACAGGCAACAATGGTCAAGCTTCAGGTGGACCTGTCCAAATACAGGACTGGTTCTACACATCTCAGCAGCCCACCGGGAAATTAGTGCCCAAGACAGTCTACTCCAATTCAAGCTGAGAGTCCAAACAACAGAAATCAATCCAACCTGCATCACCACCTGAACAAGAGGCAATAATGACTGGGTTGGGAGGTTGAGCAAAGTAATGGACTTTGGAGCTAGAGAAAACGGGTTCAAATACCAGTTCCCTCACTTGCTCTTCTTGTGACCAACTTGAACAAAATGCTTTTTTCTGCCTCATTTTCCTCGTCTTTAAGAAAAAACACAAGAGTTTCTCATTGTAAAGATTAAATGAGATATATGTAGGCATTCAATAAAGGTCAGTTGCTGCTGTGTGTTCAAACAAGATATTCTCAAAGAAATGCAAGCCTTGATCAGAGGGATTAAAGAGGAACTTACTAATCTAATAGTGGTCCTAATGGAGACAAAGCTCACTGAGCATATTGAAGCCACAAATAAGAAGTTGGCTGAGGTAAACAAAGAAATGCAAAATATGAAGGAACATTTTGATGGAGAAGTAGAAAATATGAAAAGAGATGTAGATGAAATTCAGGATATAAAAATATGTCAAAACAGGGAAGACAATTCAAATACTGTGAGGACAGAATTTCAGACCTTGTAGACAAGGTTGAGGAAACAAATGCTATAATTAGGCACAACTCCAAAATTAGAAATGAATAAAATATCTGGATACAACAGCTGATGGATGATTCAAAGAGAACCAATCTCAGAATTATGGGTGTGAGAGAAAGAGCTGAAGACAGCAACAAATGTGCAAAGAATTTATTCACTGAAATAGTGCCAGAAAATTTCCCTAATCTAGAAAAAGAAACTAGAATACGAAATAACCTCAATCAGCAATAAGATTCGCGACGACACATCATAATCAAAATCTCAGAAATAAAACCTAAGGATATTAAAAGCAGCAAGAGAAAAACAGGCATTATTCTACCAAAGCAAACCCATTCAAATTACCTCAGATTTCTCAATGCAAACTTTAAAGGCCAGGAGAGTCTGCAGCAAGATCTTTCAAGCTTTAAAGGGCAACAAGTGTCAACACACGTTGTTGGATCCAGCAATATTATCCCTGAAAGCAGAAGGAGAGGTTAAAAAAAAAAACTGGCCAAGAATCCCTAAAGAAATTTGCAACCACTAGCTCAGGTTTGCAGGAAATACTTGAAGGAATCTTTGCAGGAGACAGAGAGCCAAGCAGCATCAAAAAACATGGAGAAAGGGAAACATCTAAAGAGAAAGTATAACCAAAAAATAGACTGTTATTTGAATCATTTGAATCATTGGTATACTTCTAAAACAGTACCAGCTGTTTCATAAAATCTGTGAAATTTCCCCCACATAATTATTTGTAATAGTATATTAGTTTGCAAAATATAATAATTATATTCAACATAAGGAATTGGTATAAAATCTTCTAAAATATGTGTGTATGATTTTATGGATGGATAGGTAGATAAAATGATAAACCAAATCTGGCAAAATGTTAACAATTCATGAAATCTGAGTAAATAATTTATGAAAGTTAAAAAATTCTGAAATAACTAAGTATGATTATATCTATTTTATCTATTGCTGTAAGTGTAATATACTTACATGGTATACATTTAAGTTCATTTAATGTAGCAATTCAATATAGACTTAAGTTCGTTCATTGTAGCAATTCACTTATTTGATCTTTGATGTAAGTTTATTCTAAGAAAACTGATGTAATGATAGCCTGAACATCTTTTGAATGTACAGACATTTACTTTTCAGTACGAGCCAAGGCATTTGAAATTTAACTTATCTCTTTTTCTTTCTCACATTTTCTAGCCTTATGAATTACACTGTTACAGTTCTTATCTTATGTGGACTGGTGGGTAAGGCCATGTTAAAGAATCTCAACAAAGACACAGTAAGATACAGAAAAAAATAAAGAACTTTTAGCACATATCCCAACAAAGGGCTCAGGTGGACTCAGAGAAGGGGCATCAAGATATAGACACTGCAGCCCATTCTAGTAGTGGGAAGCTGAGCTAAAGAGTGATGATTTGAGTGAAATTAGTCAGATGCAGGAGATTAAATGTGTTAAATATTTTCTCTGATTTGGGAAACCGAGAATACAGACGTTCTATAGAACCAAATGAGTGTGATAGTGGGAGTCAGGGGGGAGGAAGAGGATGTGGGATGGCCAAAAATGGGGAGGGATTGTAAAGTTGATGTGATATATACGTGAACAAAATACTCAAGCTCATTGTAAACATTATGCTTTGCATATATATATTAATAAAAATGGTGGGAAATTTTTTTAAAGCAGCAAGGGAAAAACAGGCATTATTCTACCAAGGCAAACCCATTCAAATTACTGCAGATTTCTCAATGCAAACTTTAAAGGCTAGAAGAGCCTGGAGCAAGATTTTTCAAGCTTTAAAAGACAGCAAGTGTCAACCCAGGTTATTGTATCCAGCAAAATTATCCCTGAAAAATTGAAAAGTAAAAAAAAAAAAAAATTTGACCAAGAATCCCTAAAGAACTTTATGACCACTAGCCCAGCACTACAGAAAACACTTGAAGGAATCTTTGAGAAAGACAGAGACATGCAGCACCAAAAACCATGGTGGAAAGCAAGCCTCAAAAGAGAAAGTGTAATCAAAAAATGGACTGGTATTTAAATCATTTGGTTGGTATCCTTCTAAAACAGTACCAACTGTCTCAAAAATCTGTGAATCCTTTCCCCATAATTATCATTTTTAATAGTATATAAGCTTACAAAACATAAAAATTATATTCAACAAAGAAAATTGGTATAAAATCTTTAAAAATATGTATGCATGAAGTTAGGGATGGATAGGCAGGTAAAATGGTAAACCAAATCTGGCAAAATGTTAGTAATTAGTGAAATTTGAGTAAATAATTTATGAAAGTTAAAATAAAATTCTGAAATATCTAAGCATGACACCCTATTGCTTTAAGTTTAGTATACTTATGTGATATAGATTTTAGTTCATCTAATGTAGCAATTTGATATAGACTTAAGCTGGTTTAATGTAGCGATTCACTTCTGGTCTTGGATGTAAGTCTAGCCTAAGAAAACTGATGGATGCAATGACAACCTGAATGTCTTTTGAACTTACAAACATTTACCTTTCAGTACTCAACTAAGGAATTTGAAATTTAACTTCTCTCTCTTTCTCACGTTTTCTAGCCTTATGAATTTCATTGTTACAGTTCTCTTATGTAGACTGGTGGGTGAGGCCACATTAAAGAATCTCAACAAAGATAGATACAGAAAAAAAGAAATTTTTGGCAGATCACCCCAATAAAGGGCTCAGCTGGACCCAGAGACAAGGCATCAAGGTATGGCCACTGCAGCCCATTCTAGGGGTGGGAAACTGAACTAATACACCGTGATTTGAGTGGTAAAGTGAGTCAGATGCAGAGGATTAAACAGGTTGAATATCGCACGGTTTCTCTGATTTGGGAAACCCAAAACACAGGCATTCTGTAGAACCAAATGGGTGTGATAGTGGGAGTTACATGGGGATGGAGAAGATGTGGGAGGGCCAAAAATGGGGAAAGGAAGGGATCGTAATATTGATGTGATACGTATGTGCACAAAATACTCAAGTTCATTGTATACATTACATATTGCATATATATTAATAAAAATGGTGGGGAAAAGAAAAGAAAGGAGATTCAATTTTTTAATGGAGTAGAGAGGAGGACTGAAGATGCAACTTGGTGGTAAAGTCCCCAGAACTTCCAAGATGAAACATTTTAAGGGGCAAAAAGCAAACTGGTCTGAGACTAGATTCTGATATTGTTCCATCACTAGCTTGGTTTCCAGTTTCACCTCGAATCCCAGGAAGCTCGCAGGGAGACAAATTTATTGTTCATTTTTAATAAATCCATAGAAGGCATATGGCCTACATACTATCACTGTACCACCACTTTCCCTTTCAGTTCGTCATTATATCTTATTTTTCACAGTGACAGTTTTAACTGTGAACTTGACTGGAGTAAGGAACACGTAGAGAAGGGGTAAGGAATTCTTCCTGGGCGCTAGGTGGGCGCTTCCATGGAAAGCTGACATGTGAGTGATGACTGACCAGGGAAGGTCTACCACAGCGTGGGCAGGTATCAGCCAATCTACTGGGGCCAACGTAAAACAGAAAGGGGGAAAATGGTTTCTCTCACTTCTGCTGGAGCTAGGGCACACTACTTTTCCCCTGCCTTTGGGGGTCAGAACTCCAGGCTTTATAGCTTTCAGATGCAAAGACTTACACTAGGGGCCCCATGGTCCTCAGGGATTTGGCCTCCGAATCACAGCTACACTTTCAGCTCCCTTCATTTCAAAGGTTTTAGAATTCAACTATGCTGCAGTACCACCATTCCAGGGCTCCAGCCTGCAGGTGGCATGTCATGGGACCCTGCCTCTGTACTTATGTGAGCCAATTTCCATAATAAGTCCCCTTTGATGTAGACACATTTCTAGTATACATAAATCCTCTCTGATATGCATTTCCTACCACCTCGATGTCTCTGGGGAACTCTGACTAATACATACCAATCACAGCTTTGCTTCCATTTCTCATTTTCCTATTTCATTTTGTCTATCTTCATAATCCACTTTAAATCCTTTATGAAAAAGACAATATAGGAGTCATCTGTGAGTCACTCAATCACTTTAAATGTCATTTCCCATGTATTAAATACAAGTTAAGAACTCAATATCAAACATCCTTTTCAGCTCTAATTCTCTTAATTCTAGTTGTTCATTTATTTCTACAGCTCAAACACTGTGTTAGGTTTCACAGCCCTGATGTGGTAAATGTAGGCAGCACTGGATGCTCCAACATGTTTTAAGTTTTTCTTTTATTGGGAGTCATTTATGTGCTGGAAGACTGCCAGTAAGTAGCACTAAAGAATTTTAAATAACTCGTTTTATATGTTCCCTTTCATTACAGTTAATGTTTCATTAATATCTTCAGAATAAAAGCTAGAACTCTAACATTTTGAATAGGACTTAGTATTTTTATAGAACCAAATCACTTTGACTCAGTGGTTGGAATTACCTCTCTTTAATCTTCAACAACTCCAAGTGAAACAGGAACACATCTCTATTGTCTAGGTGAAGAAAGGTTAGGAGATTTGCCTAAAGTTACACAGGTCACTCTTGGCACAAGGACTTGAACTCTTCATTTTCCGACTCTATGCCTCTCTCCAAGCTCCCAGCCTCTACATAGGTCCTTCCAGCTCCCAGTGAGCATTTCTAGACCCTACTGGCTCCCATCCCGCAAGAACCACAGGATTGCTCCTATCCTCCTTTGACTTATACACCTTCTAATGTGTGGAAACATTAAGTCTGTACTTTTCAGTGTTTTATTCCTGAGCCAAATAAATGTCAAATTCCCTAATCACTATTCTATTAGCACAGGGGCTCAGAGCCTAAGGACCAGCAGCTTCCCAGGGGCCAACGGAGAATAAAAACAAATTGGCTTCCAGCCACAGATAGCAAAAGCTAGAATTAACAGACATTTAATTAACTGCCTGAAAAATATATCGCAACATCAACTTCACTGTTAAATGTGTTATTGATAAAAATTTTCATTACATGTGACAACAATTCATGGATTAGATTCTCTTATTTTGTAAAAATGCCTGGGTAGGCACAATGGTTGACTGGAAGCCATGCCCAACTGTATTAAGTAACCCATTCATAAGCAAATAACTTTTTAAAAACCTACAAAAATTCCTTCAACATGTTTATGGAAAAAAATTACATTTAAGCCAAGATGTGAGTACATTTCAATATGTTTGGGCTGAAAGACAAAGATTCCACAAGCATCTACAGAATGGTCCTGCATCTTCTGGTACCTGAACTTCTCTGTGCAATCTAAGATTTTAGTAAAATTGTTCTCTGTGGCTTTGCAGTTATGCAGTTTTTTCTAGTCACTGGATTTGGCCAGGAAACTGAAGTTCATTTGTTTAGAAGAAAACGAAGGTGCCAGGGAGCACTTTGGGCCCTGCCTTGATCCTGCCAAAAGGGTTGCTTGTGCCAAGGGTTGTTGACAAACAGGAATTCGAAAGAAAGCTGCTACTCTCCATAGCAGCCAAACTTAATCTCCTCCAGATGTGGTAAGAAAGGGCTCTCTAAAAAGCCTCAAGCCCCAGCAAGGGTCACTAACATCAGCCACTTGTTAAGGGTATGGTTTTAATTGCCTCAAGGAGCCCTGGAGTGCACCGGCAGGATCCTAAAAATGTTGTAGGTTAAAATCTGTCTTGCATCCAGACAGACTGCTGTTCTTCTGTTAAACTTCTTATAATTCAAGTGATATGCTTGGAATCAAAAACAGGCAATTCTTTAAAGGCTCAATGGCTCTGTGAGAGCTGCCTCTACAGAGCCTAACGTGAGACCATCTGGCAGGAAGTCTTTACCCCTGGAGCCCTCAGAAGTGACTAAAGAGGGAAGCTGTGAGGATTGGCTTAAGAATCCTGAAAGCTGGTAATAATGACAAAACTCCGCCCGAAGGGCTGAGCCTGACTCTTGGCTACAATCCCAGGCATTCGGGGAGTCCTGGGGAGCTGGATTACTGAAGCAACAATACTGATGGTCTCTGCTGAAGTCACAGCCAATGCTAGAACTTGCTTTCCTGCTGGGAAACGAAAGCCTAAACTTCACTTGGGTTCTAGGAGGCCTTCCTCAGGCCTTCTGCCTAAGGTGCAATAAAGGACAGGGAGCCTTGCATCAAGGAGACATATGTAGGACAGGCTTGTACCCAAAGTTATCTATGTCCTCAGAGGCTCAGCATCTGAGTGAGGAGGAATTTTCCTCCTAAAAGTCCCATCTCCAACTAGCACTCCATGAGTTCATCCAGTGTCACATCCTACCCCATCTTCTGAGTCTGTTCATTCTATCTCTGTGCCTCAAATCCAAGTTTACTTCTCTGCCCAAGTCCTTCAGATGGATACTCAATCCATCCTGATTGTAGACCTTAATTTCCCCTTGGCCATCTGTGAAGCTACATCTCTGTTTGTCAAGGAAAAAGCTCTGGATGCAGAGATCTCTAGAAATTCTATGTAGACCCAGCCAACACCTTTGAGGAAGACAGCAAATTTAAGCAGGTAGTTTGATAAACAACCTTTAGAAATAACATAGTACTTGCTAGGTGTTTGTGCTGTATGGGAACTGTGCCAGCAAGAAACAAATCCACCTGGGCTCTGCTCTCAGAGAGCTCAGACTGACCTTCTGACCTATAGAACAAACATGCTGTATCCTCACCCAGTGCTGATAACACAGTAGTTTGGGTACCCAGAGCAGTTTGATCTTTCCAATTCTTCTAAGAGCAAGAAGAAAGAGCTCACCCATAAGGACCACCTGGAATGTCAATAAAGCAAAGAACCAGTCTAGCCAAGGTCCGTTCCTCCCCTTTTACCTAACTCCCTTCCAGTTCATGTATTATTGCTCCAGGAGCCCCATGATCTATGGATGTCTTCATCATATACCCATCAGGCAAGAAGAAAATATGAGAAAAAAACAAACACTCTGTGGCTATTTGAAGTTTGAATTTGAACCTCCACTGAAATAAAGAGAAGTAATTTACCACATTGGATAAATCATGACAGCAAGAAAAGTGCAGCTCCTGAAACCATACTTATTTTCTGTTAGTCATATTGTACCATTCTTCACCAAGATTAAAATACTCAACACCAAGACTCATAGTCACCTGCACGACGTGCAATTAATTAAAAAATAAGTGTTTCTGAGTCATGAGGCTGATTTCTTGAAGGGTCATACAAGGAGACAGATCGTTTGCCCCCTATTACGCACCTGGAGATAAGGCTTCTCCCAGCCATGACCACAAATACTCTTGCCTCGGAATCTTTCAGAACCTGTGATATTTAACCTAAATCCCTCCAAAATTCCACTTAATCCTTGCTCTTTTACACTATCTTCAGTGGTATTAAATTTTAAAAATCAAATATATATCATTTAACTAATTGATCTTAAAAATCAAAAATGTCTTTTAACATTTTTAATTCCAATTTTTTAAAATTGAGTCTCCATGATCTTCGCAATTTTTATTGCAATCTGGAATGCTTCACTTTGAGAAATAAATACATCCCACAAGGTTCACCTTTAACATGAGTCTCCTCCCCCACCCGAAACTCATATAAAACCAATCCCAAGACAAAACACAAATGCCTTCAGTGATGCAGAAATCCTTTTTAACTCACAGTTGAAACAGAAAACCTTCTGCTAAAATAATAATACCCATATGAAGGCTAAAGTTTCCTTTGTTTGACAGAATCACTTCAGGAATTACGGGAAAAACAGCAATTATAGCTTAAGAACAGAACATCCTAGACTAAAAAATTATTCAGCTTTTATCAAATCTCTTCACCATCATTTCACAAGAGAATAACAGGAAACACTCCTTGGGTGCTCAGACCTTGTTTCCTAGCAATTTATAGCGGCTGAAGGCTCTTAGGAATAAGCAATTGAGCTAAAGCTGGAGGAGGGTAGAAACCAAAGTTCCAAAGGGCGCAGGAAATGGACCAACGAGGCAATTATGAAGAAGCGAGCCTTCTCTTAGGTATTCATTGCTATTTGCTACCCAATTTAAAGTTGAGCTTTACAGATCTGATATAGTAATCCTTTAATCAACCAGAAACCACACACATTCACAAAGCTTAAGAAAGGGAGCAGAACCGGTAAGACAAAAGTAGCCATTTAACCAAAGAGAACCAAAATGTAGAGCTTTGCAAATCAAGTTGTAAAGTAGCCAGGAGTTCAGCACCTAAGACACCAATTAGAGTGTGTGTGTTTTTGTGCGCACACATGTGCATGCATGGACATACACATACACACAGAGAGACACATATGGCAATTTAATAACCTTATGATTTTACTAAGAGCTGGTACAGACCAAGAAGAAAAAGAAGACTCAGAATGTAGATTGAAATATGTGATATATTTCAATTTTGTAAAAAGTCAAGGAAATTTACCAAGCTTTAATGGTGGTTACTTCTAGGACTGTAGATAACTGTGAATAGTTATTCTTTGTGCATTTTGGTATTTTTCTAATTTTGATGAGTATCTTTCATTTCCATTTATAATGAAGAAGTGTTTTGTTTTGCTTTTTTTTAAAAAAATGAAAAGAAAAGAGGAGTAAATGCTTGATATCAAGGATAACAAGCAAAGAAAAATTCCTCTGAGAAGAGAAAAATCAATAAAAGGAACTCTCAAGAAACCAAGGATAGAGTGAGTGGAGAAAACATAAAAATACGCCCAAGAGGCTGAGCCTGAAGAAAGATCCAGGTTGGGCTTAAAGACGCCAGGGGAGTGTTAATAAGCAGGCACAGTGAGGCCCAAGACAAGCGCCCTCCACCTCTTCCCCCTATCAGCTAGGAGGGGGCTGTGGCTAACCAAAGGCTGCCTTGCCCCTCACTTTCCACTACCCCCTCTCAATGCCTCCACCACCTATCAAGGGACTGGGACAGCCTGCCTCAGTGTCTTCCCACCACCCCTAGAGTTACCCTGTGGCTGCTCACTGGGTGCTCCAACAGAAGGTGCAGCTTGCTGTCAGCTGTGTGGCACCCATGTCACACACCCTGCTGCTTCTTTAAAGAAGTGAAGGAAGAACTACTTTAACATGACCAAGACCAGGAAGGGAGGGATCTGGGCCCATTAGTAACATCCACAATCACCCCAAGCCTCAGCAACCTGTGGTTACCTGAACATTCCTGCCCACCCTTCTCCCTTTGGTCTAGGAGAGCTCTCACTGGTATGCTGACTCCCCCTGGGCAGCAGCACAGGTCCTGCTTAAATAAAACTTCCCTCCAGTGGTCCTGGAAATCTGCTTGTGATTTATTTCTCAGGTAGTGAGGGCTCCAAAAATCCTGTAAAGCTACTCTGGATTCTAATTCTGAGTGGTATGCATAAAGCAGTCACTTTAAAGAAAGAGCTAAAAAAATAAATAAATAAATAAACACTACAGGCTGTTAGCCCTGAAGATTCCAGAGGCCTTTGCAGACAGAGACCAGCACCACACATCTGCAACAACTGGCAGAGTCAACTAGCATGTAGAGAGAACATCTAGTGTCAGTAGAAAGAGGCCAGGATGAACACCCAGCAGCAGATTGGCGGGGACCCAGAGCCAGTGACTGGCCCAGAGCATCAGCTCTCAACCGCGACAGACCCAAGAAGGAGCAACTTCACCCCAAACTCAGCTCTGGAGGTGGTGATGGACTTGCAGGCTCTCCAGTGTGAGAGCTGTGACCCAATCATTCTTTTTCCAGTGATTGCACACTGTCCAGGAAATGACAACCTGAAAGCAAATCATTAAGGAATTTCTTATCACATCCATCTAAGAAATAGCTCATGTGTGCTGGTGGCCAGCCCTTCTCCTCCCACACTTAGAATTCTGTACGCATCCTTTGTCGTAGTCACTTTCTCGTTGCTGGGACAAAATGTCTGACGCCACAACTTAACAGAGGTTTATCGTGGCTCACACTTCCAGAGGGTTTCGCTGGCTCCAGGGCATGCATACATGCTGAGGGAGCATCAAAAAGGAAGCTGCAGAACCACAGCAGCCAGGAAGTAGAGAGAAGGAAGAAAGGAGCCAGAGCCGGCCCTCAGCGACTCAATGCTTCTGACCAAGCTCCACCTCCTCACAGCACATTTGGCTAGGAAGGCATCTTTGGACTGATGCACTGATGAGCACAGCTCCCCCAAGATCTAGTCGCCATAATAAAGTTCCACCTCTAAACAAAAGAGACTTCTGGGGGACATTCTAGATCTGAACCATAACACCCTCTTCACCATATCACCCCAGCCATGGCCAGTCCTGCATCACTAGATAAGCACTTGGGGGCCTCGTAATGCAGGGGAAAGGGCCAGGTGAGTAGGCAAGGGGCTTAGGGGTGAGAGCTGATGGGGGTGTGGAGAGTACGATGGAGGGAGGCTGGGGTGAGGGAGCCAGGGAGGCAGAATCTGTGTGAGGAAAATGGATGGAAGAGAAAAGGTGCAGGAAGGAGGTGCAGTGGTCTCCTTATTTTCCCTATAGAGCTCAGGAAGGAAAAGCAACTGGCTGACACCTTTGGAAATTACTTTTGAAAGCTGAACTGCATTACTTTAACCACAACAGTGTTCTGTGCCCATCTCATGAAGACCCAGGCTTTACAGGGATTGCACATTGAGGAGGCCTGTCTCATCCCTGTATGATCTTGGGGCTCAAGGGTGACATTAATCAGAGTCCAACAAGGCCACAACTAACAGCTTTTCTTCCTACTGTCCTTGTGTGTGCTGTCTATAAGAAGTGTCTTCAGTTCTTATTGTTTCTCTTTGGGTTCTTTTTATTCTTCAAACAAAATTGCCCCCAAAAGCTCTTAACTCTGAAATCTATTCAAATTTCTCACACAGTACAGAAAAGTATAAATTGGAGATAACAGGGAAAAATCATAATATTTCCCTAAGCTTGAGCTGTACAGAAATATATACGGTGGGTATGTTCTAAAAAAAATGAATGGCCAAATCTGAAATAATCTTTGTATACATAGCAAGCTACTTGATAATTTCATGCCTTGGTATGAGATGAATGCTCTGTAAGGAAATCAATTGTATGATATTTAATTGGTAGAAATAAGAAGGGTCTCAGTGCCCACGGAGACGGTGCCATTAATCTTGCATGCACACAGTCATACACAGTCCATAAGGCACCTGCCCGAGCCAGTTCTAAGAATTCGATAGTAAACCCTGCAGTCTTGGTGAAGAGTCAAGTGCTAAACAGAAACAAATGACTTCCTGACATGGTACAGGAGTCATCACGGCATGACACACAGCCCAGCACAGAGACAGCGAGAAGGCAGAATGCATACTACAACCCTGCCTTCGGGACTCCAACAAATGTCATTAATCAATAGATAACAAATTTCCTGCTGAACCAGGCATGAACTTCCAGAAACTTCCTGCGATGGCTAATCTTGTCTGTTTGATTACCCTGAAGTCACTGGGGAGACTAGGACAGCACGCTCCTGGGAAGGGTGGGAGGCATGACTTCGGGGGTTGTCTGGTCTCTGCCCCTTCCCTGCTGCCTCCTTCTCTGGACTCTTCTCTGGCAACCCGGGGGTGGGCGGGCTTCTTCCATCACGCCCTTCTAACAAATGATATGTTTCTGTCATGCAGCCAGCTAAGCACGGGCTGGGATCTTTAAAACTGTGAGCCAATATGAACCCTTCCTCCTTTAAGATGTCTCAACAACACAAAGCTGAATGGTGCGCTTTTTCATTGTAGCCTCTGAGGCTGGCACTCCCAAAGGATCAGAGCTGGTCTGCACGATGGATCTGTTTGCCTTTCCTACTTTATGGAATAATTAAGGGCAAAAGGTCAATCTGGAAATGAGTTTCCAAAGATCCCACCCCTAGGAGATGTGGGAGTATTAGAGTTAATGGTAAAGAAACAAACTAACAGTAGAGCTGGCCTTCTGCAAAGGATACAGACAAATTCGTGTAAAGGCAACAGATGGCAGGACAGCCATCCCTCACAACCTCTGAGCCCCTCCCATTGCACTTCTTGGTTCTAGGCACAGATGGTTGCCATTCAAACAGAGCCATCTTCAGGAAAGAGTGACCTTTTGAGCTATTGTTCTTTATAAACACCTTGGCTCAGGTTAGTGTTTTCCCATCAAACCAAATATCAGAAAGACCCTAAAGAATTAGGATTCAAACTAGATCGGGCTTAAAGGTCAAATGATCAGGAGGCGCCAGGGAGCATCAGTCTGATGACAGCAGCTTTCTCCTTCGTAAAGCAGGCATCAGATGCTCAAACATGGAGAAAGCCCTGTAGGAAAGAGCTGAGAACACACCAATCTACACCTTTATCTTTAGTACATGAAATTAAAATTTGAGAACTTTTTAATTAGGTTATAATTGAAAAAAGTCACATATTGAAGACCATAGTCTTTTCATAACTCAAGGTATTTATGTTAAGGAGGTACACTGTTCTCAATAAAAAGGGTATCATGTCCTTCTTTCATTTCAGTGCTCTATTTCTGCAGTATAGACAATAAAGATGATCACCTTCCATCAACTATAGTCAAAAGTTTACTAAATTACCATTAGCAAATGATTTGATTTGGCATTCAAATGACTTGCTTACAAGACTATTATGTCAAAATCTTTTCTAGACTTCACTTCTCCACTTACTAACTTCTCTGACTTTCCTGAGCTCTATTTGTTTGTGATTTAAACAATGCCCCAATATCTTTTCTTCAACTTTGTGAAATCCTGAAAGGTTTGGACAATTTCACTTCACAACCTATTTGAGTTGAGTTTGTATTTATTTTAGCTGATGCTACAACATCTGTCCTAGTTACTTTCTCATTGCTGTGACTCAATTCCTGGCATCCACAAACATAGGGGAGAAAAGGTTTATTTTAGCTCACAGTTTCCGAAGGTCACAGTCCACTCAGGGCGGCTGGCAGCAATGGAAGTACATGGCAGAGACAGAGGTGGAGGCAGGTTCTCACGACATCACATACAGGAAGCCAAGTCAAGGAAAGTTGAGACTAGTGCTCCAAGGAAGGCAGGAAGCAGCTTATATATCCTTCCAGGTCTCATCCCAGTGATCAGCCCCTCCTGGATACAGGTGTGGAAGGAGTGGCCACTACACACCTGTAATCCAACTTACATGCCTGTAATCTATTTTCCTGCTTTTAATCCACCCCTCCAGACTAGGCCCCAATCTCCTCAACAGCACATGGTTCATAGACAATCTATACAATTCAAATGCATGAGACTTTTGGGGAATATTCCATAAGTGAGAATGACTTGAAAATACCCTGACAGGTAAAGAGAGGCAGGCACTAGCACT
The DNA here is from genome assembly GCA_004027205.1 of Ctenodactylus gundi. NCBI lineage: Eukaryota > Metazoa > Chordata > Mammalia > Rodentia > Ctenodactylidae > Ctenodactylus > Ctenodactylus gundi. The sequence goes on from PVKB01004540.1 coordinate 119,570, forward strand.
GAGCAGAGGAGACACAGGACAGAAGATGCACTTGATGAGCTGAGTAGTGTATATTTTCATGTGATAATAAATTTTGCTTCTCTATGAAACCACATACTTGTCATGGCTGTGACAACGACCTCTCCCATGTTAAGATGACTATCTTACAATGCTTCCTTGGACCACAGCTAACTAGATTAGAGGTGAACACTAAACACAATTAAAATAATCATTTTCCCTTTCCTGGTAATTTAGGATTGAGACACAGTTGTATGTATGGAACAACAGCCTAAAATCAAATCCTGAGACTTGTACATGCTACACTCTCAGCCTGATTTTGTAATTGTTTTGATTATACATCACTATCAGTAAAAAAGCATGACTATATACTTTCAATACATGTTTTTAATTATCAATCATACTTATGATTTTATTTATTTTTAAACTATATGGATATAACTTTTTAATCTGTTTTGAAAACTTAAAATGAACAAAAATATTTCAAACCTTCTACTTTATCCTTTATTCTGCATAACATAATTATACATTCAGTATTTCAGTTCTTATTATTATTCACCATTTTTTTAATTCACTTAATTTTGTGACACAAAAATTCACATTTGATGTGGTGATCAGTTTACTAATAGTTTCTGCTCACCTAGCTAAGAACCTAATTCATAATGACAAGGTCCAAATGAAGGAAAAGCTACACCACTGGCCAGATTTTAACATTACAATGTAGTAATACCAACCACCAGTTCCACAAAATCTTTTGTTGAAATTAGACAGTTTTTTCCGTCAGTCAGTCCTTGAAAACCAATTAACCTACTGACATTCTTTTCCAGAAATTTTACAACAGTTAGAAAATTCTGGGTTTTTTAAGTATATAATTTTCAAGATTTAGAAGTTTTCTCGTATTTGGTTGGGGTTTGAGACTTGGGTTGATTTGGCTTGGGGCAGGATTGAGGATTAACCCAGGAGCACTCTACCATTGATCTATATCTCTAGACCTTTCATTTTGAGACAAGTTGCCCCTAAGTTGCTTAGGCTGCTTGAAACTTGTGATCCTCCTGCACCGCCTCCTGAGTTATCAAGATTATAGGCCTATGCCACTGTGCCCTGAACTATCAAGACTTTTATGGATGAAACTCATCATTTTCAACCACAAAACCATGCAAAAACAGGAACATTGCCAAGCATCCATTTTCAAATTTTCCTTCCATATAAGAGTTCTTTTGAAGAGCAGATCTTTTCTTTCACACTGAAGAAATATAACTTTTACCTTGAAGATAATCTTTACCTTAAATAGCCACAATTATCATGGTCAGTGAATTTGACATATCTTCCTGGGAAAGGAAAACCTATAACTCATCTAAAAAAATTCTTTGTCACAAGATGACCAGGAAACATTTCTTGTGGAACAAAAAATTTTTATGGGTAATTCTTTTCTTTTAACTAACTAATGAGATTATTCTCTAAGTAAAGTCTTTTCTTTCATAAAAGTAATGATATCAATGACCTCTTACGGCACTCTGAATTATATTGACTTCAATTCTTGCCTACACACAATTTTCCATGGATAACAATGAATATATTTTACACATGGAGTTGACATTTTCCTCTCATCTCAGAATTTTTTTTTTTTAGTTTTGATTTTGAGACAAGGTCTTACTACGTCACTAAATTGCCCAGGCTAGGCTCAAACTTGTGATCCTCCTGCCTCAGCCTCCCAGAGTGCTAGGACTACAGGCCTGTACCACTAAGCAAAGCTGCAGAATTATCTTTTCCTCCAATCATAGCAACTGCTCTGCTCATGGTTACATAAAAAGGCATAAATCATGATTTTTGTGAAGAGCTCACAACTGATGACAGATGACCATTCCATGCTATGGCCATGACCTGGGCAGTGCAAGTGCCTTACACCTTAATGTCCAGTCTTGCTGGGTCATTTTACTAACACTGAACAGGAGTGAGTGAATCTGGAAGCCACATACCCTGTCTTTCCCCTTAACCAAAAGAAAGAAGCTATTTTATTAACAATCGATGAGAAAACATCAATTACGATGACAAGAAAGTACAGAGCAAAAGGAAGAGAAAAAAGGTCGCCCAAAAGCCCAGCTAACCCTTTCTCCGCCAGTTCTACTCTGAAGCCAATGGCCTGTAATCAGAAGAGCTCTGAGAATGGATTGTTCAACTCCCTCACCGTCAGACCTAATGCAAGTGAATGGAATTTGCCTTTTCAAAAATCATTTTCTGTGTCTTTTATTTTCAAAAAAAAGTCATAATAATTAGTTGGATACAAAAATATAGTCATGACTTTTAAATACTCTATTGGCTGAACCTACCTACACCCTCAAAATTATTTGATTGACTAGAATGTTAGTAAACATACTAGAATGTCAGAAGAGAGTTCCAAAAGGTTCACATTTTTACCTCAAATCATAGACTCTTAGCCTGCCATCGTTACAAGCTTTGGCTTTTCTCCTTACCTGGAAGTTTCTCGCCATTATAAAGCTTCAAATTTTAATTTTGAACAGCTAAGTACAAAAGACATTTACCAAAATAGAAGCACAATTTTCAAACAAATATCTTTTCATTTTAAAATGAACAAAGCTCCTCTGACAGCAAATGGAATTTAAATCAATATGCCAGACACTTCAACTAATTCCTTGTCTGAGTCTTGGACACTCTTTATTTGGCCCCATCTTTGTCTTTGAGTTCTATCGGGCCATCCCACAAACACATTAGACAAAACTCCACTGGCTATGAACTAGAATAGGTGATTATTTTGACAACAAAGCAGTGTTTCCCAGCCATCAGGAACTTGGCATGAAGGAATAGCGTCCTTAGCTACAAGGTCCACCAGCAGTAAGACATGCTCAAAGCTTCTTCACAAAAATGAACACAGTTCATGGAGTGACATGACTCATGCCACTAAAACAGCCATATTATTAAAGAAACCTGCAAATTCAATGCAATCTCTACAAAATTTAGCTGATATTCTTTAAATAACTAGGAAAAAACACTAAAATTTGTATGAAAGCATAAAAGACCTAGAACAGCGAAAGCAATCCTAGGCAAAAATAGAAGTGCTGGAGGTATCACAATTCTCAATTTCAAAAGACAGTAAAAAGCTCTCGTGTAGCAAGTCCTCCAAGTCTTCTGGAGGGAGGGAGGGCAAGTAACAGATGCGCACTATGGGAGCAGCTAGGTGGAGCCCTGGGTGTGCAGCCATGTGGCTGTGGCCTGCCAATGTGGCTAGTGGCTGGTGCACTCCAGCTTATAGCATGTGTACTCTTGGCCCTGTGGCTCCTGGCATGTGCCCTTTGATACGTGGCATGCAATCTAAACTCACTGGTTCCTCTAGCTGTGCACTTGTCTTCTGGCACCTGGCACATGCCTTCAGGCCTGCCTAGGGGCACTGCACTGGGGGTATATAAGGGCACTGAGGCCACAGTGCAACAGCACAGGTAGTGAGCAAGAAGGCCAGAGATGAGAACAAGTGAGCGCAAGAGTGAAGAACTGTAGCTGCCCAAGCAGCTGACCAGGAAGCTGAGTCCCAGGAGGCAGCATGTGATCTCTGTGACTCACCACCTATGCTGGGCTTTTCAGTGGTGCAATTACCTTTGTGTCATTCATAGGCCTGTGACTCCTCTCATGCATACTTCTGCAAAAATAGCCCCTCGCCTATTCCTCTGTAGATAACTCCTCACTTAATCTCCTATAAGTAATCCCAATATACTCACTGGATCACCTAGTTGGACCTTGGTGTCACCGTTTCTTTGGCCCATCTGTTGTGCGCTATCTCAGGTAAACAGACATTGTTGCTCATGTCTAACAAGGAAAACTACTCACGCGCCAAAATCCACAGTAACAAAACCAGCACAGTCCTCGCACAAAAATAGGACACGAAGACCAGTAGAGTCAAACAGAGGTCTTAGAAACCATCCCATACTACCACATTCCTCTGGTTCATGAGAGAGGCTGAAAGTACATGCTGGAGAAGACAGATAACAAACTGTGCTAGGAAAACAGGATGTCCAAATGTAGATTCAAGCTAGAACTTTATCACTCCCTTTGTACAAAAATCAATACAAAAAGACATAGGTATAACTAAAACTTTGAAACCAGGCAGAAACGCTGAAACTAAAAGAAAACACAGAGGAAACCACAGATGTCACAGGCACAGGCAAACGCTTTCTGAATAAGATTCCAAATAGGAGCAAGAATCAACAAGTAGGATTACATCAAATTAAAAAGCTTCTGCAAAGAAAAGAAATCAACAGAATGAAGAAACAATCTAAACCAGTAAAATATTTATTCATCTATGGGTGAAAATCTTTGCTAGTTGACTTCCTACACAGGATTAATATACATAATAAGGAACTCAATAAAAAACTTAGCATCCAAATAAAAGCTCAATTATTAATAGTTGGAGAATAAACATTTCTCAAAAAAAAAAAAAAAGTATGAAGCCAGGCCCAGTGCCACAGGCCTATAATCCCAGCACTTTGGGAGGCTGAGGCAGGAGGACTGCAAATATGAACCCAACCTGGTCTACTGAGTATCTTAGCAATTTAGTGAGATTCTGTCTCAAATAGACAATAAAAATTGAGCTGGGGATGTAGGTGAAAGTGGAGGCCCTGTATTTACTACCCAGAAGCACACACACAAAAAAAGTACAAAGGCCAACAGTGTTCAGCATCTTCCGCTGTTACGGAAGTACAAATCTCAATTGCACAACATCCCACTCACCCCAGTCAGAATGACTGCCATCAACACAAAAGAACCACAAACAATGGCAAGAAGGCTGGGGAAGGGAACTGTTCTACACTGGGGGCAGGAATGTAAGTCAGTGCAGCATGAATTTTCAGTACAGAGGTCCCACAAAATGCTAAGCCAGAGCTACCATTGGGTCCACCTCTACCCCTTCTCAGTACAGTCCTGAATCAAGTCAGCCTATTACAGATATCAGCATGTCCATGTTTATTACAGCAAAATTCACAATAGCTAAGCTGTAGATACAGTCAAGGTGCCCATCAATGGACGAATGGATTAAAGAAATGTGGTTACATACAAAAAAACAGTTTTCAACCCTAAAGAAAAATGAAATCATGGCATGTGTGGGAAAGTGGATGGAACTGAAGGCCGTCATTTTAATTCAGATTCAGAAAGAAAAATATTGCATATTTCCTCTAATAAGAGGAATCCGGAGGAGAAAGGGTGAAGGAGAAACAGAGGACACAGAAGAAGGCAGACTCTCAGAGAAAAGGAAGGAGGGCAGGAAGGGGAAACAAGTGGAAGGAAGAAGGGGGGTGCACAGGTGTATGCTTCCCGCACGGGAGAGTCTGAAGAAACGCTGCCCGCTGGTCCATGCGACTGATGTGCTCTAAGAAAAATAAACGCAGCAGTAGAAGAACTCCAAAAAAAAACATGATCTGTGAGAGTAATTCAGGGAGTGGATATGTATCCTTAGGAGGAAACACAGAACGGGAAAGCAAGCCTATGTCAAACATGCCTAGGTTGTTATTAAGAGTTAGGAACAACCTCACTTCAGGACCTGAGCAACTGGCAGGCAGGCTGTGTCAGCTCCGTGCTGAACTGAGCATCACTGAAGCGGTGTTCAGGAAAACCCTACTGAGCCACTCACAAAAGCACATGCAGTCACACTCTTTTATGCAATGTGTAGGCAGCTCTTACATATTAGAATTACAGCTTGAGGGGCGGGGGCAGAAGCGTGCGCACGGGATTGAAAGGCTAAAGGGAAAACAAATTGCCTTAGAATGATGGGGTCACAGGTGATTTTTTTAAATCTATTTTCCAAATTTTCTTTTATTGCAGTTCTATTACTCCTATAATAAGTATATGTAAAAAAAAAATCATCCAGATTAACCTAAAACGGATGGAGTGTGTTAACCAGGCCTCCACACTGTTAACAGATGTTGGAGAGCGCCACACTCATGAGAGCAAGTCAGCGCATCCTGGAGCCACATGTAGTCAGGACAAGGACGGGGAGCTCACGCAGGGACGGGAACGGACCAGACACACACGGCCTGTTCCACTACTGCTGCCCAAGTGTTGCCTGAATGTTCACCAAGGCAGCTTAACCACCAGGAACTTGTTTCTGCACAGCCCCAGCTAGAGGTTCCAGATCGAGGCGTCCGCAAAGGCAGTGTCATCCGAGACCTCTCTTTGGGCTCCAGGTGATTGTCTTCTCTCTTCACAAGACCTTCCTCCTCCTCTTTTCTGTATCCTAATATTGGTTTCTCCTGAGGGCACCATTCACCCTTGGACCCACCCTATGACTCTTCTTACACTAATTACCTCTTTGAAAATCCTCTCCAAAGAGTCACACACTGAGGTTCGGGGGGTTAGTACTTCACCATGTGAATTCTGAGACAAAATGAAAAGGAAAGTGGGCTGGAGGAATGGCACAGCAGTTAAAGCACTTGTCTAGCAAGCCGAAGACCCGGGTTCGATTCCCCAGCCCCACATAAGCTGGGCATAGTGGTACATGCCTGTAATCCCAGCACTCGGGAGGCTGAGGCAGGAGGATTGCCGTGAGTCCAAGGATAGCCTATGCTTCATAGTGAGTTCTGGGCCAGCCTGGGCTATAGAGCAATACCCCATCTCAAAAAAGAAAAGTAACCCTGACTTCCAACTAGTGTAGGGCTGACCACCTAGCCATAAGCATGTGTTTGCAAGAAATTCCTGTTATGATTTGGATCTGGAGTGTTCCCCCAAAAGCCTCATGTACCTACAGATACTACATACTGTTGTGATGCTTGGGGTGTAACCTGGGGGGGCTGTGTGCTGGCTCCGCCCCTCTTCCCAGACTTAGCTCTCTTGCCATGCTGTCACCAGGTGGGGCTCTGCCCTGCTTCAGCCCTGCTATGTGGTTCCACCATTTTCTACCTCCCCATCTGTGAACGGACTGTGCCCTTCTGAAACTGAGAGCTAAAACAAATCTTTCCTTCCTAAAATTGTGGGTATCAGGTATTGAGTCACAGTGATGAAAAGTAACTAAGACAATTCCCATTAAGTTCCACGTATTTCTCCACAGGAGCATCAATAAAGAGAAGGAGAAGAATTAGTCCAATAGAAAAAAAAAGTGTTTGCTGCTGTTTCCAGGAAAGGAAATGGCATCTGTCAAAGGCTACGTTGCTCAAAGACTTCTGAGCAGTGGAGGAGGCACGAGAGAGACCTCACTTCAGGAAGACATTCACAGGGACCACAGCCACTACTATAATTTCAACACTTAAAGGTCAGAACGGTCCTTCCTAAAGACGTCAATGTAAATAAAATATTCAGGGCTCAGTTTTATTAAGACCTGGGATTGTTGAATAGATTGCTATAGTTAAGGTAAACAAGATATTTTTTCTTTTGTTTAAAGATAGGTTATTCACTTCAATGGGCATCCCTCCCTTTACACAGTTCTGTTATGCACACACTTCAGTTACCTTGACTCAAGAGAAACACCAGTCACTCCCAAATGCCCAACTGTAGATACCACAGGATGCTAACTGTGAGTAATCACATAAGGCACTGACTCCTTTGCTAACTTCCAGTTCAAAGTTATTATATAAGAAACAGGTGGGCATCATGGTTGGCAATCAATCCATCACTTCTTTCAGTGTGTCGGAGATTGGCCACAGTGCCTCTGCCATTTAGTTCAGCCCCAAACAGCAGAGCAGAGAGTTGCCTTGTCTCCTTGACCCCAGTAATAAATCCATACACAGTAGTCTTCCCTTACCCAGGGTTTCACTACCCACACTTCAGTCAACCAAGGCCTAAAAATATTAAGCAGAAAATTCTACAAATAAACAATCTATACGTTTTAAATAACTTATTTACAGTACATTATTATAATTGCTCTATTTTACCACTAGTATTGTCAGTCTCTTACTGTGCTAAAAAAAATTAAACTTTATCATAGATATGTATGCATAGAAAAAATATACACGTGCACTATGTAACAATATTTCCATCAACAATGGACCAAATACAGCATCACTACAATCCATAAAATAATAATCTATAAGATTATAATGGAACCAAAAAAATCCTACCATCTGCTCTTCTTGTGTCATGACATCCAGTCAGGACCCTCTGATGTGTAAATGGGAAACATCCCAGCCGGTTCAAACAACATTGTTCTGTGACCTCTACATCCACAAGCTGCCATTAGGAGGACCAGAGAGACCCTCACTCCAGGACACAGATCTTTCTACACTGTGAAGTTGTCCAGGCTGCATTCACACTTGTGATCCATTTACCTTGGTATCTCCACATTCTGGCATGGCAAGTAATACTTCAATGGCTGAGGCAATGATGTCACAGGATCCACCAGCCACACCTGGTTGAAACTATTGCACATGGCCTGCTTATCGACTTTAGTTTCTTGGATTCCCCACAAGTGCTTCTGCCAGCTCTTTCCTGCTACACACAAATACAGTTGTTCCCACTGCTGGGGAGACTGCTCATCACGGTGACTGGGCAGAATGAACACCAATGTCACACACCCACGGGTGTGTCTTGCTGGTGCCTGCTTCATAAGATGACATTCTCCTCATTGTTTCCATGGCTCTAGCTGACCTACTTCGACCCACGACCCACGGCTCCACCGTCTTCTGAAGTCTGTGCCAAGCAGATTTTCTCCTTCGCCTGCTGCGACACTCACTTCTTGCTCAGAGTCATAGTTTATGACCACACGTGGCCGTATGTTACTCCCTGTAACACAATATGCCCATGATCCCCTCTGGTTATGACCATCTTCTATGACTTGGTTCTGAAACGCTGCCCAATCACTGCAGTTCTGGTGGCTTTAGCAATCTCTGTCCTGTCATCTGGAATGATAACATAATCTACTATTTCTTTGTTAGGTGTTTTTCTCCTCAAGATGGCCTGTTGAAAAAAGACATCCCCAGTCACCAAGGGTGAGATCCTAGTGTGTGTCACACATGTTCCATACAATCTTTATTCTTCTGTGCTATGCCTTCATCCTGGCTGCCATTTTGAAGATGTCTACTGAGTGGGAGCATTTGGCATTCTCCTTATGAGGAATCTATCTCACTGCGGTGGCCTGGCATGCTGGTAACTCCTCTATCATCACTTTGAAAGCCAAAGGGACAAACTGTGCAGAAACAGACTATCTGAACTATCTGACCTACATATCCACAATCTTTTGTACTCTGCCTCAGACACAAGAAACTGAAGATTACCACATAGAGGAAATTCTTAACCAAAATGTCCCCCCACGGTCAACAGGCCGCCTTTGTAGCAGATATTATCCTGAATGAAAGCACGTCAGCCTCTGTGCCTCATCACCTTCTGCCCCGCACTGGTTTTTTCTCTCTCCCAATATCTCTCTCTACCTTGATTCTGTTATTTTTTACTTCTCTTTTTTCTCATTTCTTTCCCTTTTTTCTTTTCTTCCTTGCTTCAACATCTGCTTCTTCTTCCTTCTCCACCTGTTCTCCCCAGCCTCTCCCCCTTTGTCCTGCATTTCTTTTTTTTCTAACTATAAGTATTTACATTGTTAATAGCTCTCAAATTTGGAGGCATTTATCATTGCCCTCTGTACTAGGTTTTTAAAAAGTGTAACGTCCTGTTGATTCACTCATTTAAACATACATTATAATCACTGTAGTCTGTTTAGAAAAATTTTAATCAACTCCTGAAGAAATTCTAATCCTTACAGACATTGCTGTTTTCCCTTTTCCTTTTATTTTTTGTGGTACTGGAGATTGATCCAGGAGTCTTTACACTGAGCTACATCCCCAGCTCAATTTTTATTTTTGATTTTGAGACAGAGTTTCACAAAATTATTAAGTTGCTCAAGCTGGACTTGAACCTACAATCATCCTGCCTCAGCCACCCAAAGTGCTGGACCTACAAATACATGAACTCCAAATTCTGTAACACATTAGAACCATGGTGCTTGGGGCATTAGTGAGCATCTATGTCCACCCTTTTTTCAAAGGTTCACCCCAGAAAAACATTTTTGTACAGTTGTACAATGTATGTCTTAAGCTAAGGGTTACTATAAAAGACTTGAAAGTTTGCTTTTGAAGTAAAAAAGTTTACGAAGTAAGACAAGCTATAGTAAGCTAAGGTTAATTTATTATTGAAGAAAGCACAATTTTAAAAATTTGGTGTAGACTAAATGTGTGATGTTGAGAAAGTCGCCAGGAGTAACATCCAGTAATGCCCAATGCAGTAACATCCTACACCCTCAAATTCCCTTACCACCCACTACGAACTCTCCCATAGCAACCTCCTGTCTTGCAAGCTCCATTCCTTGTTTGAACTCTATATAGGTATACAATATTTTTATCTTTTATACTGTACGCTTACTTTACCATTCCTATGCTTGGATATGTTTAAATCCACAGACAGTGATCATTATTACAACTATCTACAGAGTCAAGATAGTACCAAGCTCTGCTTTCACCCTCTAAGCAATGAAGACTGTAGTACATGCCTTAAATGCATAGAGAAGCTCTGCTCCTTCTCTATGTCATTTGGTAATGCTCATGCAACAGCAAAATCACCCAGTGACATGTATCTTAAGATTTATGCAGAGTGCAGTACCATCATGGCTGCGGGCATCCACCAGGGGTCTGGGAAGGTATCCTCCAAAGGTAAGGGTAAACTACCATAATATCTTACATTAAAGATTAAAAGGAAAAAAGGAAGATAACAGTATTGAAAATGAAATTGGATGTGATCAGAGGATTTGAAATGGCAACATCAAAGTGAAAATATAACAAGGACCAGCTCTTCATGAAGCTGCCATACAAAACTTGAAGACCATAGAAAAAGTCTACGTAAAGCTGCTTCAACAGACTTAACTTAAATTGCAGTAGGAAAAGACACACAACATTGAAATGGAATGTTTCCTTCAACTTTGGGTTGAAGGCTGCTGGAGAAAAAACTCCCCATCATTTTGGCCACAACTCAGACCAAAGTGGTAAAATTGATTGCCACACCAAAAGAAAACAGGAATACCAAGGAAACTAAAGGAACTTTTGCTGCCAATAAAAGCCAATTTTATCATTTCAGATGTCAGCTAGATTCAATAAATGTTAAGCTATCTGGCAGAGCAACTGGTAAATCTATGAATGTAGCTATGAAATTTGAACCCAAATTCCAAGGGTTAAAGCACACAGTGATGCCCTCAAATATAAAAGTGGATATGACAAAAGCATAAAGATGTCTCAGAAGTGACACTTTCAAAAATCAAATCAACCAACCCACCTCAGGTTAAAGGAAATCTCAGAGATATTTCAAATCAGTGAAAGTGCAAAAGATGAAAACGTTGAAAGCTAAACCAAAATTTGAAAGAAGGATCACTATTTGTCAAACCACAAAAAGAAATAAAATACTGATACGTGCAACAGCAGATATCAGCCTTCAAACCTATGCTAAGTAAAAGAAGCCACTCACAGAATGCCACGTATTATCTGACTCCACTTACAAGGAATATCCAGAATAGATACATCTACAGATAAAGTAGACACCATGGCTAAAGACAAGGAGGGAAGAGAAGAAGGTGATATCCCAGTGGCATGGAGTTTAAACCATCTTTTAAAATTATTGTAATGCTGTCAAAACATGCAAGATTTTGAAAAGCTAAGCTTCCAAAGAAGGGGGGAGGCTCAAGAGATATATAGTATTCTGTGCACCTTTTTTCCCTCTCAAGACATCAATGATTCTTAAGGTGGTAGATGTTGCGGGTAGGAGGTACAGGGTTGGGGATACTGAGAAGCCAGGCAAAGAAATAATCCACAAGTTACTCTGGTTTTCTTTCAAGGGACACTGGTCTTATAAGGAAACCTTCCGTGGACCTGGCTGGAGATCCTTCCAAAAAGACAGAGTATAAGAGCCACTGGCCAAAAATCCTGGAGAGTAAGACTTAGAGGGTCAGAATTTGATGCACAGCCCACACACGCTTTAACTTGTTCCTTCCATTATTGTGTTACTACAATAAGAATTGTGTAAAAAAAATTACTGTAATGATAACTCTTACTTGTAAAAGATTATGAGTGCCCATAATATATAAAGACCATGTAAACTTCAATCTAAAAAAACCTCTAAGACCCTCACGTTAAAATAGGAAGTGAACCTAAGCAGAATTCATAGAAAAAATGTCCAAGACAAAATATAAGGGTACAGTAAACATATGAAAAAATGTTTGCCTGAGGTAGACATCCGAATTAAAATGAACTTTTTTGTACAATATATTAGCAGAGATCTTTTAAGTAATCATTTTCTACACAATAGAATAATGGTGGGTGTGTATTAATAGAAAATCTATAGAAGCTGAACAGACCAGAAAGATATCCTGACAGGGCTTATTCTAACCTAAGTGCTGGGTTTTTTTTTAATGATGTGAAGGTGAGGGTTAATATGTCCTAACCCATCTTGTGTCCAAATAAGCTGAAACAGCTTTTACTTGAAATAAGTACTGCCCTGCAGCTACAACATATAGGAGGACTAGGATCTTCCTTGGTGCCTGTTGACCTGATTTTCCTGTCATGACTCAGGAATGACTTTAAGAGAGCTAAACTGACTGGCAAAATATATTAGAAAGAAGAGTCTGGGTAGAACATATTTTAGCATTCCAACTGACAATCTATTCCCAACATATCCCTCCAAACACACAGACACATGCACACACGCACATTTGCTTCATTAAAAAAATCTTTCTTCTGTTTATTTTTTAAAGATTTTACAAAACATACCTCCTCTCAATCCTCTAATTTCTGTCCGTTCATTTTCTTCTCTGTTAACTAGTTTCCCTCTGTATGACCATGAAATACCCGAACGATTGGATCCCTGGCATTGTCCTCTGTCGGGCTCATGCCTTCTAAGGCTTCCAGGCTTCTCTATTGCTGCAAGAATTCTATCTTTATCTTGACAATTTCCAAATTCATAAATCCAATCTTTTGTGACCTATCCTCCCAAGTCAATATTTCTTGTATTGGCTTCAAACGTACACGTATAAAAATGAAATCTTCCTTTCATATTCCCATCTCTCCTACTTTTAATCCTATATTTACTCTTTCATTCCAGAAACAGTGACCAACCACTGGGCACTATTGATTACTCGGGATTCCAAGCTAGACACCTGAGAATCAAACTTCCATCTTTTCTATCCTTTACTGCCCAGGCCAACCGTGTGTTCAAACTCAGACAGGTTTCTTAGATTCTATCCTTTCCTGCCCAGCCCCATTAAGCCCCAGTCTGCATCATCTCTCACTAGGATGCCAATAGCAACCTCCTACACATTTTCCTGCCAGCAAAGTCAGTCCACCTTCCACACTGTTGAAGAATTACCTTCCTAAAAAATAAATTGGGTCATGTCATTTTCTGTTCTTAAAAGAACTCACAGCCTGTATCGCAATGATGGGGTCTGTGGACCAACCACATCAGAATCAGCCAGGGAGCTCATTAAGCTGCCATTTCCTACTGTATCCATCCCCTTGGAGAGAAGACCTAGGAATCCCCATTTTTAATAAGCTCCCCAGGTGATTCCTGTACCTACTAAAGTTAGAGAACCACCATCCCACAGAAGCAAACTCAGGCTCCCTAGCAGATTTACAAGGTCTTCCAACCTCTGGACTCAATGAGCCTCTATTTCCTTCATTCTATCTTGTGCTGTGTTCCTGGGCATGCTGAATTTGTCACTCTTACCTAGACACTTTAGCCCCTTGAATGCTCCATGGTTTTCTCTCTACAATGCTCCTCTCTCTCCTTATCCAGCTAGCAAAACTCCACTCTTCCTTCCTCTGTGAATCCTTTCCTGACCACCTTCCTCCAGGCCAGAACTGTCTCTTCCTCATTTACTTTTTCATAACCCTTTCCTCATGCCTTCATTGTGACCAGGCAGTGGCTCCTCTGAGTCATAACTTATTTATATGATGGTCTCCCAAATAAACTGTAATTTAACTGCAATTATCTGACAAGTTAAGGAATCTCCATAAATGTGCAATGGACTGGTTAACTTCTTTCAGATAACTCAATTAATTTATTTAGAAAGTAACTGGTGTTGGCAGGTTTGCTAGATCCAGTACTAAAAATCTTAAGTTCTATGAGAACCAAAGCAAAGTTCTTTCACAACCAGAGAAAATAACACTTGCCCTGAAAGCCAGGCCTAATTCTGGAGTCTACAATATAACCATATAATGAATTATATCAGCAAGAAACAGTTTCAGCTATCCACACCCCTCATGGAATCTGATATAACGGTGAATTATCACTGTGATCATTAACTTTATGCATGAAACTGACTGAGCCACGGGGTACCCAGATATTTGGTCAAGCATTATTTTGGGTATGTCTGTGAGGATGTTTCTATGTAATATTAACACTTGAATCAGAAGAGTGAGTAAAGCAAACCCTCTTCTCCCCTAAAATGTGAGAGGGCCTCATTAGTGGAAGGCGGGAGCAGAAGAGAACAAAAAGACCAAGTATAGGACAGCGATTGTTTTCCACCTTCAGTCGCAGACCAAATCACCACCTCATCTTGGATCCCAACCCTACTGCCTTTCAGACTGGAAACTGATTCATCAGTACTCCTAGTTCTGAGGCTATCAGACTTGAACCACGACTCAACATTGGCCCTCCTGGGTCTCCTGCTCACCAGCTACTCATCTCCATGATGAAGCCAATATCTTATAATATCCCCATGCCCATGGACAGCATCCCTGTGGTCCCCAAGATGAACATGGGAGTCTACACCCACCCTAACCACAGGATTAGTGTGCTGACTCCCATCACAAAAAAAAAAAAGAAAAGAATTTTCAGGACCATTCAGTAAGAGGCACAAGAGAGATGAGGCAGAAATTTTAAAGTACACACTTTAAGGCATATAGAGTACGGACCCTTAAGAAGGAGATGTGTGCTGTGTAGCCAGAGCTGGACACATATAAGGGGCCTCAGGTGGACATCTATGGGATTCATGAAACCACAAAAACAGGGGATCTGATTTTCAAATGAAAGGCCATAGTCCCTCCCAGGAGAAGGCTGATGGCCCATGCAATGGCTCTCACAGGAGATAAGAGTAGGAGCTCAGGGTGGCCCTAAAATGGGTTATCTTTGTTTGTGGAATTTCCTCATTTGGTGGGTTCTGTTAAAGTACATTTCACTCACATGTGTTTCAAGCTAAAATATGCTTTTCTCTTTCAATAGCCTCCTGAAGATGTAAGCAGGGTTAGGGGGACATGCGATTTACACATGAAAGGCTCAGGCCCAGAGCTGCTACAGGTTGTCTTTAAAACCTTCAGCAATTTGCTTTTTTTAAATTGGACCTGTGCCCTAAAGCTGCAGTCTTTATCAAAGATACATCTTTTTCTAAAATTATTCTTTTTACTAGTATGTTTTTGTGACTAATAATAATCAGGTTGAAGAACTCTCTCTCTCTCTCTCTCTCTCTCTCTCTCACACACACACACACACACACACACAGACACACACACAGCATCTTCCTCATTTTTACTTCTCTCCCACACCTGCTTCCCTTCAATCACTTTTCCTTTCTCAATCTATCTTTCCTACTCTCCAAAGATACAATTTTTTAATTGTGGTTTTTCTCGTCTCCTTTTTGTCTGTTCCTACTCCTATCCTACCTTAACCCCCCACCATGTGTGAGTATATGTGTGTTCTCTCTCTCTAGCGATGGCCATTTGAAAAATGCACCTACAAGTCCCACTGAAAACCTTGTCCATATGTTAAGTGCTCCCCCAAACAGTGGTAGACCCAATACACACATGAGTTGGACACACCACCTCCCTGAGTTCCATATCAAGGATCCAGCCAACCACTTGACATCTCAACTGAGTTTTCTCTTAATTGATTCAAGTTAAACATGTCCCAGATAGAATTCCTAATCTTGCTCCCAAACCAGCTATTGTCAGTCCTTGTGATCTCAAATACGTCATCATTCATCTATTTTCTAAAACCAAAAACTTAACTTCAACTCCTCTCAGTCCCTTGCTTTCCTCGTGCAGTATATCCACAGGTCTTATTGTTTCCAACCCGGGCCCTCCATCATCTCTTTCTCGGACAAAGTCGCCATCTTGGACAAAGTCACCATCATCTCCCTCTATGGCTTTTGTAATGGCCTCCCAGTGGTTCTGTCTGCTTCAATTCTCCCATTCTCCATTCAGCACCGGTGGGAATTAGGCCTTTTCTAGAGATCCCTGTTTGCAACATACAATGGCTTTCCAATTACACTTGAGAGGGAAAAAATGCAAATCTCTGAAAGCCACACACATGCTACTATTTCTATCTTCATCTCCTCCCAGGCTCCTGCCACTCACCTATTCACCACTGCACCCCCCACCGTGGCCAAATTCTGTCCAGTTGCATTAGCTGTTTCTCAAATATTCCAAGATTTCTTCTAATTTGGGGTCTTCGAGTTTGTTTCCACTCTTGAATATCCTTTGCATGGCTCATTCCCTCTCATAATCCAGAGTCTGTTTGGAAGCCCCTACCTGTCCTGCTCTCAGTAATCTCTATCCCAGTAATATACTTCATTTGCCATCAGAGTTCCCATCACTGCCTGATATTACTTCATTTACTCACTTGTTTGCTGATTTTTCCTAACAATTAAACCATTAACACCATGAAGACAGAATTTGTGTTATACATCTTTATAACCGTGGTCCTAGAAGAGGTATGTGCACACAAACAAATAAAGTAATTTTTAGCATGTAGTATCATACTAAGAAAATAAAATGTTGTTTGCAAACGTACATATTCATTCTCTAAGAAGACACAGAAGTATATAATTCATTACATTTCCCTTTCTGCTTAGTTTTCAGGAAGCTCAGTTCTCAATTTTGTATGTAAGCCCACCAACCTGGTTTAAGTCGAGAGGTCTTCTATGAGTTTATCTCGGTCTGTCTATGAGTCTCTCTGTCTCTATTTTGTTTATTTTGAGGGGATTAAAACCAGAGCTTTGCACATGCTAAGCACAAACTCTACTACTGAATCATATGGGCTTTATATTACACTACTACTACATAACTGTGATCTTCAATTATTACTAAAACATTTAAACAGCTATTCTGCAAACCCCCTCAATTCCTCGGTCAAGGTAGACTATGAAATTAATACATTCCTGTCTTCTGTTTTTCTTTGATTTATATATGCTGATATCGCCTTTCTACAATCACAACTTCTTGAAGCAGACCCATGTGTAAAGGTCCTTCATCAGCCCTCAAGCACATATAAAGGGAAGGAAGTTGGATCTGAGACCATAGCTCTGTTGTTGAGTGCTTGCTTAGCAAACAGAAGGCTCTGAGTTTTGGTCCTAGTACCCTAGTACCATGAGAAGATAGAAGAAGAAGGAGAACGAGAAGGAGAACGAGAAGGAGAAGGAGAAGGAGAAGGAGAAGGAGAAGGAGAAGGAGAAGGAGGAGGAGGAGGAGGAGGAGGAGGAGGAGGAGGAGAAGAAGAAGAAGAGGAGGAG